>JABUQX010023887.1:0-12500 GCA_015478945.1 Trachelipus rathkii | reverse complement strand
TTGTTTGAGGGACGTTGATTGGAGGAGTCATTTTGTAAATCAGTTTTTCCTCGTCCGACTTTTATTGGGGTGGGAAGAACCGCAATGCCTATCCTCACAGTCAGCCTACACATCCTAAAAAGTTGATAATGCACCCTCCTCGATGATAATAGCTCCCATTAGACCAACCCCCCCACTCCTATCCCCTGTGAAATAAATTTACTATTTAATTTTTACCATAATAAGGTAGGTCTAATTTATTTTATAACCTTAATATATAAATAAGACCTTATATATAAGGTAGGGGTATACTATTAATATATGATTAATATTAATGATGCAGGTAAATTATCGTATATATAGTAAAGTATTAGGTTTAGTAGTAAATACTTCAATAATTTCGATCCTAATAAAAATAAAGTTATGATAAAATATAATACCTATTGTAATTTCCCACCCTACCATTAACGAATATCCTTATCATAAAAGTCTATAAATATCTATTAAGTTAATAACAAGTATACAGTTATAGGGCTATGAATTAGATTCGTATGGGAGGGTTGGGGAATCCAAATTTTCGTCAAAAGTTGAAATTGGGATTTCCAACCTTTCATTACGGAATCCTATTCATATTCTTAAAGTTCTTGTAATATTATTTTAATCGAAAACCGAAGGGCGGCTCTTACATTGCTTGTAATCCTGGACCAAAGAGGGTCAAATATAATAAAAAAGTATTCTGCATCACTTATTGGGGAAGATGATTTAAAAGCAATTTAAAATCCATTTTTTCAGTTTAGTGTTGTATTTTCTGAAAAGGGGAGGGGCCTAATCTAAAAAAGAGATAAGCCTAAAAAATAACTTTATTTCGTCTTTTAACTCGTTAGGGTAAAGGCTAAGTATTGTTATTGCAATACAATTTTTTTTGATAAAATTGTTACTGTGTTCCATTGTAAGATTAACTTTTTAATATGTTAGAGTACGCTTGGAAAAAAAGCTTAAGATTTAGTATACGTTTGCATTAAACCAATCGTTAGTTGTTTTTACTTGGGTGTTAAAGTGTGAAACTTTGTTATTGTTAACAGGTTTATTCGTTGTGTAAGTTGTGTTAGGTTTGTCTTGTTACATTATTTCTTAGTTCCATGTTAACATATTGTTTAGCTTTATTAATGGGAAAAAACTTTGTTACGTTAGCCATATTCATCAGTCAGTATGATTAATAACCCAATGTTTGGATAAATTTAGTTAAATGTTACTTGTGTTGGTCAGTGGGTACCAATGATAACTTAATATGTTAGGAATATGCTTGAAAAATAAGATTAAGGTTTACGTTTGGCATTACCATTGTTGAGTTGGCTTTTTTTTACCTGTGGTTAAAGTTTGGAAAAACTTGTTAATGTTTAACATTATTAATCGTGTTAAGGTGTGTTAGGTTTTCTTTGTACACATTATTTTCTGAGTCATAACCGCTATGTCTAGTTTTATTGAGCTGTGTGAAACTTTTTTATTTTAGGGGAGTTACTATTGTTATCAGTATGGATAATCAGACAGGAGTTATATGGATTAGCACTTTTTTAAATGGTTTTTCTTTGGTAGTTTTGGTTTAGATTAACGTAATATGTTTAGAGTTATTGCTTTAAAAAGGTAATATTCGCGGTTTTACGTTTTTGGCATGCAATGGTTAAGTTTTAACTTACTCTTGTTTAAAGGTCTGACCGTGTAGTTAACAGTCATCATGTTGCCAAGTGTTGGGATTAGGTGTCTTTGATTACATTATTTTTGCCTTAGATTCATGTTTTAACCGATTATGGTTGCTTTATTGATGCGGTGATCAGTGAAAACCTTTGTTATAACGTTAGTAACTTTCGGCTGCCTCGTATGATAATAATTAACCAGTTATTGATAAAATTTTACTTTAAATTATTTTATTATGTAAGTGTAAATAACAACTTAGGTAAGGATATGACTTGGACAAAAGTGTGGAAATAAGTTACGGTTTTGGATGGTATGTTAAGTAACTACTGTTTTAAAATAGAGCAGAAAAAATAAACTTGTTTAAACGTTTAAAAAGTTTATTCATGTTTTTTAAGGTGTGCCTAAAAGGTTTTTTGTCGTTTTTGTCCTGGGTTTATCATAATTATAGTTCAGATGTGTATGCTAAGTAAGCTTTTATTGGATGGGCGCGAGAAAACTATTTGTTAAGAGTATATTTGGTTTGATTCAGGTATGATTTAATCGAACCAAGGGGTTATGATAACATTTTTTTTTCTAAATTGTTACTGTTAGGTTAAGGATAACGTTAATTATGTTAGAAGTTATGGCTTGGAAAAAAAAGTAAGAATCGGTTTTTACCACTTTGCATTGCAGTTAGTTACCTTTACTGTTTTTAAGTCTGAAACATTTTTTGTTAATAAAAAACAGTTATATTCTGTGCAATGGTTTGTTTTGATGTAGTTGGCCTATTTAACATTTATTTTTCCTTAGTTCATGTAACGATTTATGTTAGCTTTTGATTGTGGGGAAGAAAACTTGTTATTTACGGTGTTAATGAAGTTTATTTGTTTCTGGTGGTTTGTAGTAGGGGCATACTTTCGCTGGTTCTGTAATGATATTAACCCACAATGTTATAGGAAATTTTTTGTTAAATTTTTACCATGTTAAATGTAAAATTAAAACATTGTTTTATATGTTGAAATATGCTTGCCAAAGTAAGAATAGGTTACGATTTGCATGTTTAATTTGCTTAATTACTTTACTGTTTGTTAAAGGCTGGGTACTTGTAATGTTGGACTGTTATCCTTGCTTAAGGTGTTTGCTAAGTTTGGCGTTGGCTTGGTTACTTATTCATAGTTCAGTATTGGATGTAAGTTAAAGGCTTTTTATAATGTGGAAACTTGTACCGTTAGGGTAGGCATTTAAACTCATTGATCTTGTAGGATAATATTTCCCCACCATGTTGTGGTAAATTGTTAAATTTGTTTGACTATGTTAACGGGCAAAATCAGTGATATTGCTAGAAAAAAAAGTGTGGAATAGGCTGCGTCCTTTGTATGCTATGTTATTAACTTTACTATTGTTAAGGGTAAGCATGTGGGTTTTTAAACTTTCTTTTTACATTATATGACGTAGGTTTAAATTGTTTGTTTTCAAAGAAGTTCACGGTGTTATTATATTCTTACTTTAAAGTTTTGATGGATTGTTGTTAAAGTTAATCTTTTATTTAATGGAAATATTCGTTACTGTGGACATATATATTGATTGATCTTTGTATAAAAGAACTTGATTTTGTTATGTTATGTTAATCCAAAAATGATACTCAATGTTGACCAATGGAATCCAATAGGAATCAATAAGATTCAATAGGATCAAATGGACAGGGAGGGGGCTGGAAGGTAGGTTGGATTAGTGGTTTTTTTGATTTTTTTAACTGGATTTTACTGCTTTAGGTATGTAAAAAACGTACAAAATTTAGTTAAAATAATGATCTTTAAATCAAAGATTCCCAATAGATCCACAACTGGCCCAGGAGGGATGGTTTGGATAGTGGTTTGAATTGATTTGTATATGATGAGTTTGTCCTGTTCATTGATTGTGTAATTTTTTCTTATTTTGAACGGATTACCTTCGTGAAGATTCTTAACTGAATTCCCACTGGGCTTAGGGGTATTGTTTTTAAAACGTTATCAACATTTTAGTCAAAAAATTGACTAACTTCAATTAGATCAAATTTAGATTTCATTAAGCAATTGTCCCAGGAGGGATTTTGGGATTAGGTGGGTTTGATTTTTAGTTTTTTATGTTTAGAAATGATTTAGGTTATGTAAAAACGTAAAATTTGTAAGTTATAAAACAATTAAAAAATAAAGTACTTATTATTTATTTATTAATTAATTTGGATTTTTTTTTCTTCTTAAGATTCTGGTAAAAACATTATTCCCGAATTATCTATAGGAATCCAAATAAAAAAACATATAACTAAAAAGGGACCACCCACATTTGGTTTTGTTTATACGGAAACTTGTTTAATAAAACCTCGGCACGGCAGCGCTCCAGCCAACCGGTTGCCGGGAAGCCAAAACTTCCATTCAGATTTTCCAATAACCAATTTCTTTTCTAGGAAATACCACTCTGAATCCTTTCACTTGGAAGTTTCCAGGGGCTTTATTACGAATCAATAATTCCTTTTTAATTTGGGGGTGGGTCCCCTTCGGGAACCCCAGGGGTGCCGTAAACTTTCGTTATACCCACTAGGTTATGTTTAACCATCTAAACCCAACCCTTCCCAAAAATTTTTAGCCACGCATACGATAAAGTTCGGGAAATTCGGGGAGGAACGGGCTTTTCGTGTCGGCGTCGGGCCGTTTCAAAAAACCGGATGGGGCGAAGGACAACCGCGGGCGGGGAATGTTACCAGAGTCGGGAGTTGCGTAAAAAAAAAAAAACGATTTCCCTTAAACAGGAAATCGTTTTTCGGGACCTTTCAGTTCGATCCTTCGGGGAATTGATATCTTCGGACGTTAATAATTAATTAATAATTTGTGATGGTTATGTGTTTGCCGCCACGGCGCGGCGCGTGCGCTCGCTCCACTTCTCTCTTCTCTCTTCTCATTGCGCGCATCGAAACCCACCTGAAGTCGGATTGATATTAAAAGCCGTTACTTTTAAACTCAATTCTCGGGTTTGGAAAGGGCCCAAAAGGGCCTTTTAAAACGAGGGTAGCGGGGCTTTACCGGGCTCCCTTCGGGGTGGACCCCCTCTTATATACATTCCTACCAGGGGACTTTTGAAAAAATTACCACGGGATTCGTTCCCTTAAATTTCCCTATATTTAGATTATATTTCCAAGTTTGAAAGGCAAATATCTCTTTTATAACCTTTTGAGGGAAAAAAAAGCTGTAGACGGAGCCCAAACTGGCCAGGATTAAAATACTACCAAATACTTCAATTTCCAAACTTAAAAATAAATATTAACCCATCCCAGTAGGTAGAGAAAAAAAAAAGGTTTATATATAAAATTTTTAAATTTTTCAGGGAAATCAAAAAAAAAAACCAACAAGGCATGGGGCTTTACTTTTTGCAACTTCTAAAAGATAGTTCCTGAAAACACCCTTCTGAAACCCAAATTCAAAAAAAAGTATCAACAAAGTCCTTTAGTTCAAAAGAAAGCTAGGAAAAACTGATTCTTTCGGAGATGAAAACGCAAAGCTGCTTTTCAAGGACTTGAAGAAGAGTCCCTCAATATTTATAAAGAAAAAATTAGAGAAAATCAAGATCAAGAATTTGAATACGAAGAACATTTTCAATTAGTAATGATTCGGATCCTGATTATAGTGGAGAAAATAAACCCAAAAGTTTTTTCTTGAAAGGCCCAAAAAAATCGAACCCAAAAGGGTTACGAAGTGCTTTGGCTGAAAAGTGTGGAACAGTAATTTAGTATTGTTTCATAAAATTTTACCCAAAAAAAAGCAAAAAAAAAAAAAAAAAAAAAAAAAAAAAAAAAAAAAAAAAAAAAAAAAAAAAAAAAAAAACAAATCTTACCCAAATCACCAAAATTAAAAGCTAAAACATTGAGATATATTTCCATACCAAATTCCTATTGGAAAAAAGCTATTTTTTTTTATTGATATAAGTACTTAAAAATCCTTTTTTTTTTCAAGGTATTTTTTCAAATAAATGGATAGGAAAAGGCAGGGGTTGCAGGGCTTAAGTGTTTCTTGCTTACATCGGGGGTATTATTTTTTGGAGTTTATCACCCAAAGACAAAATTATGAAGCACTGTTATTGACAAGTAAGTATTTTTATCAAAAAAAAAAATTACTACTAAATTAACTAATTTTTTAAATTATTTAGTATTATAATTATTAAATATAAATTTGCTTTAACAACCAAAAACCGGATAAAGAATGAAAGGAAAAATTAAAGGAAGAAGAAAAGGGAGAAAAAAATTTGCCAGCAGAAGAAGGGAAAAGGAAGAAAAAAAAAAAAATTTCCTGTCAAGGTCGCCATGGAATAGGTTTCGATGGCAGGCGAGATGCAACCCTTGTTGGAATTGGCGGGGAAAAATTAATGGGAAATATTTCACCCAACTCAACACTGCTGGAAGGAGCATTTATTGTTATCATTTGGGAAGCAAAGTAAAGTAATAACTAAGTATCAAGCAACCTATAATTATGGAAACAAATACCAATTTTATAAAATATTCTGTACCTTATGGTTATTAGAAATTTTTCTATGTTTCAAGATGGGACTTTTTTACCTTTATCAAAATCAACACCAAAAAAGCGGCCAGGGAATAGATGTAGGCTCCATGAATATTCAAAAAGAGCGCCCACTACACCCAGGGCGAACCAAAAGGCTTTCCAAGCAAGACTTGGGAAATTAGCAAAGGGCAAGGGATGGAAACCAATTGTTTCAACCTGGTCATTTCACATGGAGTTCCAATTTTTTAGATTTTTTGGGAAGAATAGGTTTCTAGGAGTTTCCTATTATTTGCAATTTTTGCATCGTAAAATGATTACCTTAAAGGGCATTTTTTATTGGTGGATAAATTGATTGGGAACTTTACCCAACGGTACGGGCGCAGGATAAAACTTCTGGGGAAGCCCATTGGTTCACCAGGTCTGAAAATGGCAATGTTTCCCAAAAAATGGGGCTTGTTGTTTAAGTCCTTCTAGGCCAAAATTCCAAAACCAAAAAATTTTTGTCATAACCTAAGACAATTTTAAAGGTCTTTGATTGAACTATCGACTGGGACCCATACTTATGGCTTATCGAAATTCGTTTTGGGGTGTAATTCCACCAGGGGAACATAAGGATTGATGCCTTTTGGCCTTTTTAGAAAGTGGACCTAATGAACCATTCTCGGTTGGCTAAACTAGCATGGCAAAATTCTCTGCGGTATTATGTATCATTTCCAAACCAACTAAAAAAAATCTAAATCTGATTGCCAAATTTAGAGTAAATGTGTATTTTTTTAGGTGTTTGATAATTAAAAGATAATAAATTTATTAAACTGACGGTCCCCAAAACCTATTTTAATGTGATTCAAAGGGGGAAATTCCAATAAAACTTTCCTGATTTTCAAATGCTTAGGAAAAAACATTTGTTTTATTAAAAACATTTTTAAATTGTAAGTTATTTTGTTATTATTGCTTTTTACATGGTTGAAAAAATTCTCATTGGAAATGTTAGGCCGACGAGGATGAAAGGAAGGTCAAGAAGGAAAAAAAAGCGGTTAATAAGTTTGGGCATTTGAAAGGGCCTCATAGGGAAGGATTCATTGGTGAAGATGGATTTTTTTGTCTAAGGGGGGGGGGGAACGGTTGGAAGAGTGATGATTTGGGACAATTGAAAGCCAATGTAGTGGAAAGTTTGGATATCCCTCATGGAATAAAAGATGTAAGAGTGTTTTTAAAAAGGCCCAAGATTAATTGTTTCAAAAGGCTGTAATTTAGTTTAAAAATTGAACCCCCACCAATTCCAAATGGGGCACCCCACAATCCACCCGGCGATGAGACTGATTTGAAAGAAGAAAAAAATTACTTGAATTTATCGAAAAAAAACTTAAGTTAAGACATGACTGTATGTTTTCAACGGTCCCCAAAAAATGTCCCTTTAACTTGTAAACAATTTTTTTTAAAAACTTGTTACTGAAAGCTTCAGGCAATTCTGTGGTGGTTGGACACGATGGCAGAGATGGAGTTATTCGAAAAAAAATTAGGTCCAGGAAATTAAAAAAAATTTATCAAAAATTAATTGAGTGAATTATTAGTTAAGACTTCAAAAAAGTTTTTATATTAATTTTTTTGCTATTAGGTACTTTAAATTAATAAAAACCACATCTTACCATTGTTAAGTTTTAATATTCTTGATAGTAATGAAACATAAGGGGTAATTATTAAAAATTATTTTCCGTTGTTCATTAATTTGTATTAATTCTTGAACTAGTCACAAAAAAACTAAAAAACAATAAAAAACTTTTAGCAAATTGTACAAGTTATGATTCAAACATAGAAATTCCGGAAAAAAAAAATTGTTATTTCAAAAAGAAATCTTCTAAAAAATTAAATTTTTGCATTCAATTTGGTAACCTACTGTGGCGGGGGGGATGCTTGTAGCTTATTTTGAAAAGCATTTATGATTATTTTTTTATTTGTTAATTCTTTAAAAAATTGGCAAAAAAAAATTTTTTTAACATTTTGAGGCTCTTGACTTTTTCTGTTTCAGATAAAAATAAATACAACTGACTTTTTCTTCATAAATTTTCTATGGACAAATTCCTCTGAAAAAAAAACCCTGTTAAATTACCTTATAGAACCTTTTTAATGATTTTGTTTAAAAATTTTATTTTTCAGCCCACCTCTTTAATATATTATATATATAATATAGATATATATATATTTGATATATATATATAATATTTTAATTGATAAGACATGTGGTATTTATTAAATTAATGAAATGTGTTTGGTAATTTTAAGTTCTGACTTTAATATTTTAGTTTTATATATATATATTACTTAGATATATACATTATTGAAATTTCTAAAATAGTTGTTTTTTTCGGCTTTTTTCCTTTGTCTTTACTCTTCTAATTATTTTAATTTTCAAACCGCCAATACTAATGAGGAGAAAGAGAATACGGGGAAATTTTCATAAAATACTATATTTCAAATATTACAATAAAAAAATAAAGCAGTTGCCTAGCAACTAAATATAAATATCGCTTCTTTAAATCTATAGTTTGTTTGTGATCGATTGACTATGTTTATACTCGCATGTAAAAATAACTAGTAAACTACAAAAAAAATGGACACATTAAACAATTTCATTAAAAAAATAGTACCAAGTGTATCCACTTACTCCTTCTGTCGTTGGGGACCGTAGACGAAACAAAGTTTAAATAAGTTTTTTCAAACTAAAAAATAATCATAGAAATGTGTTTAAAAAGAAATCTTACCACCTTTAAGAAATTCTAATTCTAGTAGAACGACACTGAGAACGTCTCGGAAAAAAAATCTCGTATTTTTGAAGAAATTCTTAAAAATCAGCAGAAACCAAAGCACTGGAAAAATGTCCTTAAAGGGAAAATCCTCGTATCCTAAAAACCCAATTTTCCCAAAAAACCTTCTAATTTTAAAAAATAAATCATAAAATGTCAGGAATCTTAATGTTTGAATTTTCGAAAAATGGAAAAAAATTTAATTATGGAAATCTTTAATCAACAATTTTACATTTACAAGACATTATTTCTCAATTTGTTTATTATTAGTTAGGCAAAGTTTTATAAAAAAACGGAAACACGAAAACCTATTACCTACAAATTGAAGGTAACCACGTTTTAGGCAAAACAAACTCTTTTGGGAAGACAAAATGACTAGTCTCAGACCCAAAACCAACTCACAATGGTAAAAATACATAGTTACTCCGTCCGCCATCAGTCCCAAAATCGTATCGGATTCAACAAGTTAATTTCAAGCTAATCCCAATCGAAAGGCGTTTTTAGTTTTATTCCAAATCACTCAGAAAACAAAGGGGCGACACCAATCAATCTTAACTTTTCCAATGAAGGTGGAATTTCTGAAGGTTGCTGTTTTTCTACGTCTTATCGTTCCTTTTCATTCATTGTCGAACAAACAAAAACTAGTTTAGTCCTAGAACATCCCGACTAGTTCCCGGCATCAATCGGATCCTTATTTGATAAATCCAATAAATAAATTTTTTTAAAATAGTAACCAATTCCCTTTTTTTTCTTAAAAATAAAAAAACTTTTAAAAATATAATTTACATTTAAATTTACTTCCACGATTTTCTTTGCAGGGGCTTACTTTTCCTGCTTAAAATACAAAAACTTTTTTTTTAGGTTTCCTTTCAGAGTCATCGTTCTTTTACCTCTTCTTACGTCGCTCTTCTTTTGAGATGTCTAAGGCATCTAAGTTTAAATTGTTAATTTACTTTCTGTTGAATTTGGCATTAATTCTCTTTCTAGGTGGTTTCGGCATCCCATAAAAACAATAATATATATAATTATAATATATAATTATATATATATTATATATATAATTATATATATAAATATAGTATATATATATATATAATATATAATATATAATAATATATATAATTATATATATATATTTTTTATTATATATATATATATATTATATAATATATATTATATAATATTATTATTATTAAATAATATATTAATATATATTATAATTAATATATTTATATATTAAATATAAAACATATATATATTATAATATATTATAATATATATAATATATGTATAAATATTTATTATTATATATATATATATATTATTATATAATTATATATAATCTATATATTATATATATAATATATATATTATAATATTTTATAAATTATATCATTCTTAAGAATTACATTTAACTAATTTATTATGAAAAAAAGCAAGTATTACTTGGTATATATATATATAGGGCTACATAATCAGTGGAAACATCTTAGTATAAATAGTAATATATAATATATATATAATAATATATATATATTATAATAAATATTAATATAATATATATATAATATATTAATATATATATATTATTATATAATAATTTAATATATATATAATATATATATAAAATAATAAATATAATATTAATATAATAATATACTATATAATATTATTATATATAATATATATTATTATATTATATAATATAATATTATATAATATATATATTATATATATATATATATATATATATTATTATATATATTTATTATATATAATTATTTATATTATATATATATATTAATAGTATATAAAATACTCCGGGAAGTAATAATATAATATATATATATAAAATATAATATGATATATAATATAAATTATTCACTTTCATTCACCTATACATAATATTTCAGGCATATACCTATATATACCGTTATATATGTATGTAAATTTTAGTATCATTTTTAAAAACCTTTGTTTTAAACATTCATATCGTAGTTAAAAAACTTTTATTTTTTCTTCACATTACTTATGGGCATTCGGTACAGCAAATGTTTACATAAAGAAAATTATTTCTATTTAAAAAAAGCAGTTAGAAAAAATTTAACTTTATAGGCCCACGTGGAGCACGGTTGGAAGAGGAAATATAATATATATATATAAATAATTATATATATATATTTATATATATATATATTATATTATAATATATTATATGAGTTATAATATATATAATTATATATATCATTATATAATATATAATATTTAGAAATATATATTTATATATTCTTTAGTATATAAAATATATTTATATATATTATTATTATATATTATAATAATATTATATAATATATTATATCAATATTAATATATATTAATATATATTATAATATTTAATATAATATAATATATATATTATATAATATATATACTATATTTTATATTATATTTATAATATGATATACATAAAATTATATTAATCTAATATATATATTATATATAATATATATAATATAATATATATAATATATAAATTTAATATATAATGTTATATAGATAATGATATATATATATATTATATATATTAACGATAGCTTTTTCATTTTCATTCAGGGGAAACCTTCCTCCAGTTCGTATTAAGGTTTTTTCAACCGTGCTTAAAATTACGGGGGGACTTTAATTACGGACTTTGAAAGGTTTTCTTGATGAAAAATTGAAAACTTCGTATAAAATACCTCTCTTTTCCCCAACTGTCACTAAGTACTAAAAGTTTAAATTTTTCTTACTGTTTTTTAAATAAGTATTTTTAATGTAAAATTTTAGTATGTTAAAATAACGATTGTGGAAAAAATAAAAATGTAAAAAAGGGGTGTAAAGCGGCGATTCTTGTTCCTCAAGCCAGAAATGGTTTTTGAGGGGGCCTTACCCCCCTTTCCTTTCGGAAGGGGGTTAATTGCGCGCCTTACACCCCTTCGGTGTGGGATCCCCCTGCGTGCGAGGATTGGCCAACCTCTCAAAAGGGGCGCGGCATCCCTTTGGTTTTCTCGGAGGTTGATTGTGTTCTTTAGAATAACTTCGGGGTTAATTGAAAACTGTTTATTCGGTTAACAAGTTAGATTACCGTTATGTTAAAAATATTTTTACTATTGAGAACAATGTGGAAAATGAAATTAACACTAATTTGTTAGAGAAAATGATGAGTTCTGTTAAGATTATTGAACTTGTGTTAAACTTGCAGGTTTGGGCGTTAGAAAATCGTGAAGGCCTAGGATAAAAGATTTTGTTGCGTAAATGTTAGGTTTGCCCCAAAAAATTTTTTGTAATGGTTCTACGGTTTTAATTTCTAGGTTCAAATGATTATTAACTCGGAAAAACCGCGTGGACAAAACTTTTTGAGAAAGGATAGTTGGTCAATTCATAGTTCCAAGCGGATGCTTGGTTCTTCTTTGATAAGATTGGTCCAACTTTGTAAGGAATTTTTTGTAAAGATAATACGGCATTTTAACCTGTTTGCTTTTGATTA
>JABUQX010023886.1:187500-190000 GCA_015478945.1 Trachelipus rathkii | reverse complement strand
ATGGCTCAGTGGTAGAGCGTCGAGTATGTCGTTCTCAGTCGCAACAGGCGGTGGTTCGACCCCAGAGGAGGCAATTCTTTACCTTCCCGTAATAGTTCTTTGTTTAGTGGTAAATATTAAATTGCGGTAAAAAGCAATGTTATAATATAAAATCTTACGAATGATACGAGGGAAGGACAGGGTGAAAACCTGGTGATAACGCCTTGACGGGAGCTCGTTCGCTTAAAACTGTTCCTGAATCTAACTTTTTTTATATATATATATATATAATAGTAATATATATATTTATATATATATATATTATATATATATTAAATATATATATATATATATTATATATTATATACTTATTTTGAAGTGCCTCCCCATGTTTTCGGTTCACGAGCCGCCACTGTATATATATATATAATATCATATATTACTATATATTATTATATAATATATAATATAATATATATATATATATATATATATATATATATATATATATAATATATATATATATTGCGTATTGTTTAATACAAGGACTTGCCAGGCGTACGATAACTGTCACATAAGGAAATTAAATCAAAGATTATTAATATTAATACACTATGATTAAATTCTCTATTTATCAGTTGTCAATTAACGATCTAATAAGTGTAAGCAAAGATTATTAAAACACTAATATTAATATAACGATCTAATAAGTGTCAGCAACGATTATTAATACACTAATATTAATATATTAATACACTATGGTGTAATTTTGTGTATTTTAATATCTTTATTACCGAGTGGTGAATAGTGATATGTTTCTGTATTGCATTTTTTTCTCAAGTGAGTTGTTTTTAGTGAATAGCGATTTATTATTATTATAGTAGAGAAATCTATCGTCGTTTTATAAAATTAAATACGTTTCGGTTTATTACTTAATTACTATAATTAGTAATTAGTTTTCAAATGGATCGAGGGTTACCGGATCCCGTCATAACGCATGGTTTTTTTTTTTTTTTTTTTTTTTTTACAGTTAACCACCACTCACGGGCCGAGCCCTTTTCAAGGAGGGGGCAGAAAATAAAACAAGGAAAACCCCACCCAATCCCCAGCCTAAGGCAAATCTCTCAGGTGAGCGCAGACGTGGGCTTTAAAGAGAGGAAGATTAAATATAGTTGGAAAAAACAGAAGAAGGGCCAAGGAGTTCCACAGAACAGAAGTAGCTGGAAAGAAAGAGGCACCACAACGAACAAGTCTGGGGTTCTCAATACTCACGCAAAATTCATGCAAGAGCATGGCACCCCTTGTATTGCGAGGGCGACGCAATGGAGGTGGAATACGAGCGGCCAACTCCCCTGAGCATCTACCGCTGTAGTACCTATAGAAAAAGAGATAGTGCGCCAACGTCACGTCTCAGAGATAGAGGGTCAAGAGAGTTTGAAAGTAGGGGACAGTTTATTAGTCTCTTAGCTTTAGACTCAACCCTATCCAATAAAGGGTAGAGCCCGGAGCCCCCCCAAATGTGCCAGCAGTACTCCATACAAAGGGCGAATTAAGGCCCCTGTATTATAACTGGAAGGCAGCTGTACAGAGGAAAAAATCTCCCGCAAACCTGAACAGAACTCCCAGTTCTTTGAGGCCGCCCTAGCAACCATTGTAAATGAGGTTTCCAAGACAATTTATTGTTTATGTTAAGACCAAGAATGTTTATGTTATTCACAGGAGAGACGTTAGAGTCGTCGAAAATAGGAAAGTTGGGAGGTGTCTTTGAGAGGGAGATGTAGAGAAGTTGATTTGTAAAGTGGTTGAATTCAAAAAGAGTTGAAGACCCCACCGGGAAATTCCATCCAGATCGACTAAGGATAGATCGGAAAGCTGAGACGAGAGGCAACCTCTAAGGCAAAAGAGGGAGCAGTTTGACCTTATATTAATACTTGAGGATCGAGTCATCGGCCATTAGAGGAACAGAGTTGGAGGTATCAACTGGGGGGATGGTTGAGGAAAAAAGGGAATAAAGTGGGAGATAAAACAGCCTAAGGAACAGCATAATTAACAGGAAAGGAGAAAGAGGTCGCTCCATCAACAACTTAGTGCTGATATAGCGATCGGAAAGAAAACTAGACATGAGTAAGCAAAGAGAAGGAGGAAAACCAAAGGAAGGAAGCTTAAGAGCAGTGACGCTTGCCAAACCCGGTCAAAAGCTTTGGATATGTCAAGCGCACCACGCAAGACTCCCATAGTCCCTAAGGGCAAAAGACCATAAATCAGTTAGATAGGAAAGTATGTCACCAGTTGACCTCGAGCGACGAAAGCCATACTGATGATCTGAAAGAAGGGAATGAGACTCCAGATGATCCAGGAAATGAGAGTTAAGAAGAGTTTCAAAGATTTTAGATAGAATACAAGTGAGAGCTATAGGGCGATAGTTAGAAGGATCAGAGCGGCTACCTTTTTCGGGATCGGTTGGACATATGCGCGCTTCCAGCACTGAGAAAAAGTATTAGTATTAAGACATAGAGAGTAG
>JABUQX010023886.1:167500-180000 GCA_015478945.1 Trachelipus rathkii | reverse complement strand
GCCTGTGCTAAAAGCCACAAGATCAACTTGAATATTATTACCAACATTAAGCAAGAGAAGTTTGTTCATAGGTAACTTTATATATATATATATATATATATATATATATATATATATATATATATATATACTATATATATATATATATATATATATATATATATATATATATATATATATATATATATATGTATATATATATATATAGTATATATGCTATATATATATATATATATATATATGCTACATATATCTAGGAGTGTTCTATTAGTGTTCTATAGGTATTAGATGAGTGCCACATGGGTGCCAAGTGAGTGCCAATGAGTGTCAAGTGAGTGCCACATAGTGCCAAGTGAGTGCACATAGTACCAACTGAGTGCCACTTTTTTTCAAGCCTTTTCTAGCCTCCTTTGAGCCTAGAATAGCCCGCCCTAATATGGATGTCTACCCTAGGTTATAAGGTATGAGGATTCGATTGGTGTATATTACAAGTTGCTAGGATGCTTCCTAGTATGAGTTAACTTTTTCTAGCATGACAGAATACACACACACCTTAGATGCACACACACCCACACAGCTGGTGCCCTTCGCCCATAGACACTTACCTTTAACCTATAGACACTTGCACACTTACACACCCACACACACACAAACACACTATGTCACTTATACAACCACACACTATGACACTTATACATCCATAGACACTTACACTCATCCATAGACACTTACTATGGCATATACACCCAAATAGACACTTACACTTACACTCACCCACAGTCACTTTCACTTACACTTACACTCACATGTTGTCTCAACTTTGATGTCTCCTATAATGATGGTTCATCTTTGATGACTCAACTTTGATGACGTCCAGCTTCGAAGGCTCTCAACCTCCGTTACTGCTTTACTCATATATTTATTAACATTATTTTTATTATATTTTACTTAATACTTTTTAATTTATAAATTTTAAAAATTGTATGTAAGAAGAAAAAAATCAGAGTGTCTGATATATAATCATTTATTTTACTACAATTGTACGAAATTTTATTAAAAGCATTAACAACATACCCATAAGCAGTAAATCAGTAAATCCAATAGAGGTGTTACATACAACCAATGGGCTTAGTATGCTTTTGTTTTACTGTTTTAACTCATGTTTACTGCTTTAACTATATGTTTTACTGCTTTATCTCATATATTTATTAACATTACATTTTTAACAAAGCAGTAAATCGGTGAGTCAATAGGAGGTGCTACCTGGCATCAGGGATTGGTGTAACAACTTTGCTGTAGCTGCTGTTTTGACTCATGTTTTACTGCTTTAACTCATATGTTTTACTGCTTTTTAACTCATATATTTATTAACATTACGTACCTTAAAGCAGTAAATCAGTAAATCAATAGAGGGTGCTACCTAGCATCAAAGGGAATAGTATGCTTTGTTTTACTGCTTTACTGCTTTATCCATGTTTTACTGCTTTAACTCATGTTTTACTGCTAACTCATGTTTTACTGCTTTAACTCATATTTGCATACTCTCTAATGTAATAAGTGTTTATATATATATATATATATATATATATATATATATATATATATATATATATATATATATATATATATATATATATATATATATATATATATTTATATATATATATATATATATATATATATATATATATATATATATATATATATATATATATACATTTCTGTTTCAGTGTTTTACGTTAGTTGACAAGAATTGTAGAAGAAAACGAAAATATGGCTGCAAATAATCAAAAACGTGGTCTAAAACGCACTTTCAGTGGAGATGTCGAACCTGTATCAGAAACCGTGCTCGTAGAAGTAGTCGACGAGGTTGAATTAGCGGAAGCTGTGGGTACCTATGAAAATGCAGTCGAAGCTGATGATGGCCGAAGACAGAATGCTATCAAACCATGCAAAAGGGTAAGTGATGTTAAATTATTATTATTATTATTATAATATATATATATATATATATATATATATATATATATATATATATATATATATATATATATATATATATATATATATAACTATATATTACTCTTCTATATATATATATATATATATATATATATATATAATATATATATATATAATTCATATTTATTTTACAGCGTAGGTGGTTGAACCGACCGAGAACGAAATACCCCTTCCTGTACCAGTGAACACTGATGGCGATACTCTTGATATCGACGGATAGTGATATATGTGCGACCTCTACTTGAAGCGGAGAGAAAGATGAACTTATTTCTTAATCCTCAAGCTACTGATAATGGATTCGACCTAGAGTAAGTTTCTTAAGCGTTATTATATTCATAGACGCTATTACAATGAATATTCTTATATATATATATATATATATATATATATATATATATATATATATATATATATATATATATATATATATATATATATATATATATATATATATATATATATATATATATATATATATATATAAATATATATATAACAATAAGATATATATACTATATATATAATATTAATATATATATATATATATATATATATATATATATATATATATATATATATATATATATATATATATATATATATATATATATATATTTATATTTTTACAGTGTGATAATATTGTTACTGTCAGTACCCCTTGTGTCAACAAAGTCGGAGGTGGCCGGGATGCAATTAGGCCTGTTAAGAGAAGACTGTTGGCTGAGCTTGAACGTCGCAAACGTCGCCAATCAGACTTAAACACTGAGGCACCCAATGAATCTCCAAATACACATGAAGAGCCCCCCTCCCCCTTATCTGAAACGAATATCCCCACTTCGGAATCTTCGGTAAGTTATGATCTAATTATTCTATATATTACTGAAAAATATTACTGAAAAATGCTGTTACATAATAGTATGTATTCGATTGTTTATGTATTTTCATTCTTTTTCTCCTTTCAACAGAAATCATCTGCAACCGCTTGCCGTAAACAATCAGACTTAAACACTGATGCCCCCAAAGAATCTCCAAATACACATGAAGAGCCCCCCACCCCCTTATCTGAAACGAATATCCCAACTTCGGAATCTTCGGTAAGTTACAATCTAATTATTCTATATATTACTGAAAAATATTACTGAAAAATGCTGTTACATAATAGTATGTATACGAATGTTTATGAATTTTCATTCTTTTTCCAGAAAAAGCAAAAACAGAAAGGGAATCCAGGACGGATCGCTGATGACGGGGCTGTTGCGGGTCCTTCACGTATAGAGGTATTTCATGACGATGAGGAGGAGGAGGTTGATGAACCGCCTACACCTTTCTCGACAGAGTTGTTAAAGGTAACACGTGAAGGATCTACGCGTAACTCAGGGATTATCGACCACCACCGGTTCAGAGTACGTGTCGATACAACCCAGATCTTTAACGGAATTCGCAACATTAATGACGTACTAGTAGCTGTCATTCACAGTGTGATAGAACAGGTACGAGGAGTAGTGACATATCGGGAATATACCCTCCGTGCAGGATTCCTTTTTACAGATAGGAATGGAGGTCAATTCCATATACGAATTCCTCATGAAGAGATATCTCGACCAAATCTGGCTCAATATTTATCGGACCGTTTTCTAGAACTCTTTCAGTCTGGTGACCAAGCCATGTTGGATGATTTCATTGTAGATGTTCAGATATGTCACAATCCGGAGGGTAATGGGCCCATTGACCCTTCGTCTGTGAACTTTATACACCCTTACAATAATACAGTACACCTTGGTATAAATAACGAGAATAGGGAAATAACAACCAGTGTAGGATGCGGATTCCGAGCTATAGCTGCATGCTATAAGCTCCACACTCATGTACCTAAAAAGCCAGGCCAATCTTCACCTAAAATAAAAGATTTTACTCCTAATGATCTACATGAAATAGGTATAGAGATCGCAACTCGTTGCCGTCCACAGCTTATAATTCCCTAAAAACTGACGATTTTACCGTAATAGAGGAAAAATTAGAGTGCAGGATATTTGTTTTCTCTAAAGATGAGAACGGTAAACTCGAGGTAGTGTTTAAGCCTCACGAACAGAATAGGGACTTACCTCTTTTTGTAATAGGGTATGATCCTAAGGAAACCCATTATTATTATCCTTTTCCAGGAGATTCAATCAAGATAGCTCTAGGCAGCGTAGTTCCTAAGAATATCAAGGGACCAGTTTTTTGCCATCAGTGTTATAGTTTCACAGACCACTTAATTAACCATTTACAAAACGAATGCACTGAATACAGGTGCGGACAATGCTTAACCTATAAATGTAAAGCTTTACCGGGCGACGCATCTACACTTTTACATTGTGATAAATGCAATCGCGATTTCTATAATGCGGAATGTCTTAAATTACATAAAGACCTCACCTGCAAGTACCTTAAAGTATGTACATTATGTGACAGTGAGACAGTAGCTGATAAAAAAGGCTGTCACCAGCACGACTGCATGCATATTCAGTGTGGGATATGCAGAGAGAAGTATGGAATAGAAGGTGATAATCACCAATGTTTTATGAAGAAAATCAAGGTTCCAACAGATAAAGCTTTCGCCAAACGTAAGCCCACCTTTACCTTCTATTACGACATCGAAACCTATAATCATGATATACGTGAAGAGGAAGGAGGACGCGTAAAAACAGATATGTTGCCTTATATTCTAGTGAGTATGTTAGTATGCAATAACTGCGGGGAGGAGGAAATAGACAATTCATCACCGTGTGAGACTTGCGGTACGGCTCGGACTGAAATATTCAAGCTGAATTTGGAAGCAACAGAAGAGTATGAGAAGTGTCCTGTCGATCTTTTTCTCAACTATATATTCAGATTTGCTGAAAAACACAAGAAGTCAAACATACTAGTTGCAGCTCATAATGGAGGTAAGTTCGACAATCAGTTTGTTTACAGCAAACTGCTTGCCAGACCTACCGTCCATTCCATATCCTCCAACCCTGTGAAACGTGGAACCAAAATTATAACTATGACAGCTAACCACAATATCCATTTTAAGGACACGTTAATGTTTATGCCCTGTGCACTGAAAAAACTTCCTAAGTGCATGGGCATTACAGGTGAACTTTCTAAAGGATTCTTTCCTTACCGTTTTCTTACCCTTGAGAATATAAATTACAAGGGAAAAATTCCGGCTAAGGAAACCTTTGAGACACATCGTATGTCCGACAGTGAAAAGGCTGATTTTGAACGTTGGTATCAAACATTTAACAATAAGGACTACGATATCATGAAGGAATGTACAACGTACTGCGTTCAAGATGTTAATATTCTTCGCCAATCGTTCGAGAAATTCAGGGGAATCTTCCTTAAGGATCATAAAGTTGACTGCCTACTTGATTGTTCCACCATTGCAGCATTATCATTCATGGTATATAAAATGCATTTCATGCCTGAAAATACACTGGCCCATATAGGACGTACTGATGATTCAAACTATTCGTATGATGGTGTGAAATGGCTTACGTTCATGGAAATGTATAAGGGTCGGCGAATCGAACATGCGAGGAATGGTGGCGAGCGTAAATTTAAAATCAAAAACAGGTATCTAAGACCTGACGGGTACGTTGAAATTCCAGCTGAAGACTACGTGCCCTTTGACCTTAATGAGTTCTTATCGTTCGCCAACTCAACGTTGATGAAAAAAATGATAGAACTGAATAACAGACGACCCCCTCCTCCAACTGGAACAACCATGAAGAAGATTGTCTTGCTCTTCCACGGTTGCGTATGGCATGGTCATCAAGCATGCAAGGAAGGCTTAGAAAGTCTCCATGGCGTGTCAAGTCTTGATAGGTACAGTAAGACCATGAGGCAAGAAGCGGATTATAAAGCCCAAGGGTATGAAGTAATTAGAATATGGGAATGCGAATGGACGAAAATGAAAAAAGAGTGTGAGGTCACTGTTGTAAACACCAACGACGAAACACGAACTGAGAAGTTAGGTAGATATGTCCAATCAATTGGAAATGAACTTGCAAATGCGAAACTAGAGGTAGGGGAAGCCTTGTACGGAGGCCGTACAGAACCCTTCGTCTATTACTTTCCACCGACAGAAGGCATTCAATTGAAGTATCTAGATTTCACTTCATTGTATCCTTTTGTACAGAAAACAAAACCCTTTCCAGCAGGGACACCCCCACGAAACTTGTAGGTAGGGATCTTCCTACCATAGAAAAGTTCGTCCAAGAAATGAATTCCACTTATTTCGGACTCTCGTATGTTTCGGTATTACCTCCTAAGAATCTGTACACTCCTGTCCTCCCTGCCCGTTATGACAATCGGTTAATATTTTCTCTTTGTAGAACATGCAGCGCATGTGGCTATGAAGGCAAATGCAGACATACGGACAATCAACGTATGTTAAAAGGCGTATACTGCAGTCCAGAGTTAGAATTAGCTGTAAAGAAAGGCTATGAGATCAAAAAGATCCACGAAATATGGAAATTTACACCTTCAAACGACATCTTTGGGGAATACGTCAAAACATTCTTGAAATGGAAGACTGAGGCTTCGGGGTTACCGGATGGTATAACCGATAAAGTCTGTGAAGAATTCTTTCAATACCTGCGAGATTTCAAGGACATTGAGGGTGTAACACTTGATCCAGACAATATTAAAAGTAATCCTGGAATGCGTTATATAGCTAAACTACTCCTCAATTCATTATGGGGAAAACTAGCTCAACGTATTCCAAAGAATGAGGATATCGTATGCACGAGCTATGCACAGGTCTGGGAATTAATGAAGAGAGCTGATCTTGAGGTGAGAAATATCATTGTAGCGGATGATAAACATATAGTTGAAGTCACACACACTGCCTTCACTAATAAAACAGCAAAGGCCACGAATGTAGCTGTTGCATCCTTTACCACCGCCTACGCTAGGGTGGAACTATATAATCTCCTCGATTCTCTAGGTCAACGCGTGCTTTACTGTGATACCGACAGTTGTGTCTTCACAGCCCGTAAAGGTCAATATATTCCTGATACTGGAAAATTCTTAGGAAACCTGACTGACGAGATAGGGCCTGGAGATATAGCTGATAGTTTTGTGTGCACTGGCCCTAAATCCTACGCCATTCGAATAAAGAAGAATGACTCAAGTTATGCTTACATCTTAAAAGCAAAAGGATTAACTTTGAACAAAGACACCGAACACATAGTTAATTTCCAAGGTATGGCGAAGATTAACTTCGATAAGATGATTAAGGATGTCGAAAAAACTAAGAATCGTGATTGGATGGTCTTAAACGACGATAATCACTTCTACAATATGATCAAGGATACAGACGTAACAGCATTAGCTGTTACGCAAATGATGAGTGAAGATGATGAATCTTCACTTCACAAAGATATCCATAATCTAGATGACTCAGACCAACCACATGTAAATAATGAAAACCATTACCGAGAAGTTAAGGTTCCTGATATGAAAATGCGGGCCGATAAACTAGGAAATGTCATTTTAATCAACGGTATTAAAAGGTTTCGCCATACAGCAAATAAACGGAATCTTGTTCTAGGTAGTGCCCGCACTGTAGCACAGGGATATGATGGAACGTTAATTCCATTGTGTTAATTTCAATGTATAATTTTGATATATGTATATTTAATTTCAATGTATAATTTTGAAATATGTATATATTGCTAAAATAAAATATTTATTTGTATTACTCTTTCATTACCATTTTTATTTTTCTGGGTTGCCATTTATTTCTATTTTATTTATCTGTGTTGCCAATTATTGATTTTATTTATCTGGCTTGCCATTTATTGATTTTATTTTGATTACATATATTTAAGGCGTAATATGACTGTAAAGTCATTGTTACTTTGTTTAATTTGTGTGTTGGTGTGTGTGTGTGTGTAAGTGTAAGGTGTGTAAGTGTATACTGAGTGTAAGTGTAATATGTGTGTAAGTGACTAATGGGTTGAGTTGTAAGTGTCTAGGAGAGGTGTAAGTGTCATGGGTTTTAGTGGTAAGTGTAAGTGTCCTATGGAGATTGTGGTTGTGTGTGTGTGTGTGTGTGGTGTGTGTGTGTGTGTGTTGTGTGGGTGTGGTGTGTGTGTGTGTGTGTGTGTTAAATAATAGACATGCAGTAAATGGCACTAAGAATAAATAGTAATAATAATAATAATAAAATATGATGCGCAAGCACTAAAACATATGAGTTAAAGCAGTAAACATGAGTTAAAGCAAGCAGCAAAACATGAGTTAAAGCAGTAAAGCAGTAAAACAAAAGCATACTAATCGCCACCGTTGGTGTTAGGTCACACCTCTATTGAATTTACTGATTTTACTGTTTTAAGGTATGTATGTTAATAAATATATGAGTTAAGGCAGTAAAACATATGAGTTAAAGCAGTAAAAGCAGTAAAGCAGAAAACAGTAAAACAGAAAGTTAAAGCAGTAAAGCAGAAGGTTAAAAACAGTAAAGGAGAAAGTTAAAGCAGTAAAACATGAGTTAAGCAGTAAAGCAGAACAAAGCATACTAATCCACGTTGTGTTAGGTCACACCTCTATTGATTTACTGATTCACTGATTTTTAAGGTATGTTATGTTAATAAATATATGAGTTAAAGCAGTAAAACATATGAGTTAAAGCATTAAAGCAGATGAGTTAAAACAGTAAAACAGAAAGTTAAAGCAGTAAAGCAAGAAAGTTAAAAAACAGTGAATAGCAAATGTTTAAAGCAGTTAAAGGCAGAAAGTTACAAGGCAAGTAAAGCAGAAGTAAAAGCAGTAAAGGCAAGTAAACAAAAGCATACTAATCCCACCATTGGTGTTAGGTCACACCTCTATTGATTTAACGTGATTTACTGTTTTAAGGTACGTAATGTTAATAAATATATTAGTTAAAGCAGTAAAAGTAGAGTCTAAAGCAGTAAAGAGAAAGTTAACCCAGTAAAACAGAAAGCTAAAGCAGTATAAGCAGCAAAGTTTTAAAAACAGCTAAAGCAGAACGTTAAAGCAGTAAAACATATTGAGTTAAAGCAGTAAAACATGAGTTAAAGCAGTAAAGCAGTAAAACAAAAGCATACTAATCCCTTAGGTGTTAGGTAACACCTCTATTGATTTACTGATTTACTGCTTTAAGGTATGTAAAGTATATGTTTTTAATAAATATTTTCGCTACAATTGGATAGTAAAATAAAATGATTATATATCAGACACTCTGGATTTTTTCTTCTTACATACAATTTTTAAAAATTTATAAATTAAAAGTATTAAGTAAAAAAAGAAAAAAATATAAAAAAAAATAAAAAGAAAATATCGTTAATAAATTATGTGTAAATAATAGGGCTGTAATGAGTTACAGTTTTAGGATCGCGAAAATGTTTTTTTAAAAAAATGTTTAAGTATGAATTAAAAATGAATGACTCATAGAGTTCTTTGAATAGTTTACATTGATGTCATATTTATCGTTTGCGCGGAATATTGCGCCTGCGGGCGCATGCGGCGGGCGGGTACGCGCTGGAACCGCAGTGGTTCTTTGTGCGTGGTTCTTTGCTACGAATGCGACGGACTCCGCGGAACTTGTTAAAAAACGCGACGATGGCGAAGACGATGAATTTGCGATTCATCCCGACGATGAAAATAAATTAACAAAACGCTTTATAAAACAAAATGACGGACGCAAGTCAACAAGGATATTACCATTAAAAAATAAAAAAAAAAAAAAAAAAAAAAAAAAAAAAAAAAAAAAAAAAAAAACACCCATGAAGGTAGCTGAGTAAAAAAATATCCACCTGATTAGCGATTGTGCTCATCGCTGGTCAGGTGGTCAGCACGAGCGGAATACCCTGTTACTACTGACATGTAATAAAACTCACTCCAGATAATAGACACGATCCTTAAAACTTACATAACCTTACTTATTTTTTTGATTTAAACAAGAAATAATTTTGAAACACCGAATAACGTTGTTTAAAAATATCATCGATATTGTGGTAATTTTTTACCACAATTGACCCATCATCAAAACATGATTTACATTAAAAAAATCGATTTTTCTAGTTGAGCTTAACTCATATATATATATATAATATATATATATATAATATATATATATATATATTATATATATTATATATACTATATTATTATATATATATATATATATAATATAATATATATATATATTCAATATATTTCTACATATATAAATTTAAAATACTATATACAATATATATATATATATATATATATATATATATATATATATATATATATATATATATATATATATATATATATATAATATTATATATATATATATTAATATATATATATATATATAATATATATATATATATATATATATATATATATATTATATATATATATATATAATATATATTATATTAATATTATATATAATATATATATAGTATATTATTAAATATATATATATTATATATATATATTATATGTTATATATATATATATATATATATATATATATATTATAATATATATATATATATTATATATATATATATATATATACTATATATATGGATACATGAGTATTTCAGACCACTCCATAGCATATCGTTGCGAATTCGAACGCAATTTCATAAAACTGAAATAACAGATGCGTAAAGTCAAAATGAAAATATAGTAATAAAGCATCTTCACACTTGAAAATATTTTTAAAAAAATGTTTAAATCATTATGCAAACTAAACTGAACTCAACATAACAAACCTAGAGTATATATATGTAATTTATTTTTAAATTTGTAAACTTATTTCACTTAGAATTGTTTTAAAAAAACATGCATTGGCAGCAAGAACGCTTTGTAAACTATTCGATTCGTAAATTTTTACAAAAATTGACTTGAGCTTAAACTGGAGGCAGATAACACATGAACCATATATATATATATATATATATATATATATATATATATATATATATATATTTATATCATATATATAATATATATATATATATTATATATATATATATATATATATATATTATATATATATATGGTTAAGACTGTTTTCAAAGGGACATCAATGTACGAGACGGCAACACCTATATAAAAGAAGTTATATATTTGTGATCAAGGAAATTTTAGAAAGTTTTTTTTTTTTTTATCGGAAATTTTAGCTTTCTTTTTTTTGTGGTCCGCATTTAGGGGGCTCGAGCCGTCGGGGGACAGAGGGGGGGACGAAGTCCCCGTCGTCGCACCTAGAGGCGAGAGACCCGACAACTGATATATATGCGGTCTATTCTAGGGGTTCGTTAGTTTTTAAATCATAAAAACGGACTTTGGCCAGCCTCACCGAAGCATCAATGGCATGTAAACTAAAAAATATAACAGCTACAGGAAAATAAATAAAATTTTTGATTTCAGCAAGAAATTTCATCGATGAAACTAAAAATTTTTTTCATTTATCTAATATTTATTATAAACACCTTAAATATTAGTATAATCTTTGGTCTGGCATCGTAAGCTCTCATCAACCTCGCAGCGGACGCTCTTATCAACCTTCCATTTCTGCAGTAGTGCGACAGCAAGAGTTGTGCCAAATATTGTTTTTAATTAAGCCTCTGGAGAAAATGTTAATTTTTATTTTTTTTTCTTTTTAAGGGGTTCGAGCCGACGGAGGGACAAGAGTGGGGGAACCGAAGTCGCCCCGTCGTCCTCCTTTAGGCGAGAAACCCACGACTCTGGTCATCTTGGTAAAATTACCCTTGGATATGTTTAGTTAAAACAACAATCGACATTTTTGCATCTTTGACGTTCACTTGACCGACGGGTCTTCGTTTCTTCTTCTCATTGTCATTCAGATTTTCCTACATTTTTAACATTTTTAAATTTTTTCAAAAGCGTTTATTTTTTTTTTATTTTTTTTTTAATTTCATGGATAAAAATGTCTCCTGATTAATAAAATTTTATTTATTTTCCTGAAGTTGTTATAGTTTTTTGTTACATGCATGTTGCTTTCGGAGCTGACCACGAATTATATATATATTATATATATATATATTATATATAATATAATATGTGTGTGTTTATATATATATATATATTTATATATATTATATATATATATATATATATATATATATATATATAGGCCCTTTATTATACGACTCCGTCAGTTTTGATTTTTTTTTTTTTAAGTAGTGACAGACATGATTCAAAAGTTCGAAATATTTTAAATAATTTTTTAAAAATCACATTTATATAAGAAAAAATTTCAAAAATGAAATATCTCGGAAAAGTACGACACTTACAGAAAACCAATTACATATTTTGAATTCAGCATATAAAGCTTATTACAAAAAAAAAATCATTGTGAAAACATTCTAAATTATTACACTTACACAAAATCCAATTACATTTTTGGAATCAGCATATAGAAAGCTTTAATTACAAAAAATTAAAACAAAAAAAAATAA
>JABUQX010023886.1:145000-162500 GCA_015478945.1 Trachelipus rathkii | reverse complement strand
ATAGTATTATTTTTGAAGTGATTTATTTAATATATATAAATCAAAATCTTAAAATAGGGCCTATAGTCTATGACACAATGAAACAGCAACACTAAAGAGTGTTACGGACTTGTTACGGATTATTTGTAATATTGATAAATGTTACATCAGAAATAAAAGAAACCTGTTTGAAACATGATCGTTTGTTGACAATAGTGTAGGAATTTGGACCAGAGTAGCCTTGCTATAATATTATCATTTTAATTTTTATTTCTCACTGAGTAAATCACTTAAATATACAAGCAAATATATATATATATATATATATATATATTATATATATATATATAGTATATATATATATATATATATATATATATATATATATATATATATATATATATATATATATATATATATATATATATATATATATATATATATAAGCAAAAAAATCCAAAAATTAAAAAAATCATGATTTTTTGGAGCAAAAAATCAATTGCAAAATCAGTTGATTTATATCAATTGTTTTTTTTTTCGTGCCATCCCTGCTTTGAACTATGAGCCTTTATTTTATTTAATTTTTATCTAAAATTTAATTTTTATTAAAAAAAAATTATAATTCACTTTCTTCCTAAATTTTAAAATAATATCTTTTTGAACTGCCTGGGCATAAGGAAAATAAATTTATTCAAAATAATTGTTTTTTAAAAATAAAACTTCTTCAATAAAATCGTTCTTATAGATGTCCTTAGATCTGATTTTGTTATTTTTAAAGCAGAAAATAAGCTCTCAACATTCACTTGACTGGGAGTCAAAGCTGCAATTGTGTAAGCAACATCTTGCAAAATTTTAGGATAGCTAGGGATTGATTGCCTCTTTAACTGTTAACTTTGATTTCCGGTCAATTTTCATTATCTCATATAATGCCTTTTGGAATTTAACCTTGTATTTTTGTTCAGATTTTTAGGTCTAAGATCTTTTACTGGTAGATTGTCTTTTTTCAATCGCTCTTCTGCATGCTCCAGTTGGTCCCATTGTTTGTCAAATTTTACTTCTTCATCTAACAAGATTCCACAAGATAGGACTCCTGAAACTGCTTTACTATCTGACTCCGACCTAGATTTCTGTTCGATAGTGTTGTTTATTTATTTTAAATCCTAATTCAGAAAGAGCATTCTTAGCTTTTAATATCAGATCTTCAGTTCTGAGGAATATTCTGAACTGTGGATCAACAAAGATGGTGGACAAAAATATTTGGTTTTCAGTTAATACTCTTTCCCTTCATTCCATGGAATTTATTTTGTCATTTGCTAGAATCCCTTCTCTATAAAAATTTTCCTGCAGTCGTCTTCTGATTGAAAATTTTGTGTTGTATTTTGTTGTAAAGTATTGGTGTCTGAATAATTCTTTGAGGATTTCGATTTGTTCCCACAGACTATTGGAGAGAAAAAGTCCAAGAGTACCGGCAGCGATCGTACTAATATAGCCTTTAAGTTGTAGAAGCTATTCGAACATCGAACATGTACTTCCCCATCTTGTCTCTTGATATAAGATTGACACTTTTCCAGCCTGACGAATTAGAAGTTCCATTAATTTTGGGGTACGTGCTGCTATTGCTATTTGTCTCGCCTTGCATATAAGATTTGCTGTATGAGTATTGCGGAGACAATCACGCACTGATAACTGCAAAGTATGAACTCAACACCTCATGTGTGCATTATTAGCGTTATCGGAATATTGTCTTTTCATAGTTTTATCAAGTTCATTCTGAAAACAACTATTACTTTCTCATTTTGACATTCAATAAAATCAGAATCACATTTACCAGCTTCCTGTTCCTTATCCTCATTATTTCTTATTTAATATTTCGATCGTACTGATCATGTTTGATACGTTTTCTGTAACTAAGATAATTACTTGCCTCTTATTATTTCGAATTCTTTTAAAACGTCAATGACAAGTTCTTGGATATATTAGCTGAAATGTTGCGATTAGGTATCTCTTACTGGTAACGTTTTAGTAATATTGTTTTATCTTCGTCCACATATCTAATATTAATAGCAAAGCAATTTAGCTTTGCTCTTGCGAGTAGCTAAGGTCACATTTGGATCCAAATTTCTAGCCTGTTTCTAGCACGCCTAGTTTTCTAACTCTTGTTCCGTGTGAGGTGTCAAATGAGTAATGAGGGTCAGCGAATCGATTACCCTGGGTTATAACCAGATCGGAGCAACCCTTAAGGTGCTAGCGTGCAACACCTAGCTCTACAGTGCTCGGTCCGTTGCATCGGAAATATATCGTGTTGAGTGTCAAATTATTATTGACCGGACCCGTGGATGCGTTTTCTGAGATCAGTGCTACGATTCGGGCCAAACTTGAGGTGTTCCGCACCGCACCAGTTCGCACCATCTGCCGCGCACAGAATGACAATCACAAATACTCTTTATGAGTCATTAGATGACGACATGACGTGACATATTTAATTTTAATATTATTTATATATTTAAAAATTCTATAGGTGGAACGCGGTACTGAACCACGGTTATCTATGGATAAGTCACATATCGAAACCGATAGACCACCGTGACGTATGAGTCATTACCCTCATTTGTATTATAAATTTTCCATGGAGATCTGTTATCAACAAGTCATAAACCTTGCTCTCGGAAAAATGAACCATACTGACCTTTGTTTCCTTTCGTTAAATATCGCAAATATATATATATATTTATATTATATATATATATATATTAATACTATAGTATATATATATATATATATATATACTATACTATATATATATATATATATAATATATATATAATAGATATATAATATATATAATATATATATATATATATATATATATTGTTTTTCCTCATGTTAGAGATATTGACTTTTTGTCTTGTCATTTTATATATTTTTCCCTGAGTCCGATTTTGAGATCGATAATAGCGAAATTTAAGGGTGAGCCCCCTCTTTTGAGGTGTAAATCCCATTTAAACCACGCCCCTTTTTAATTTCCCCCTCTTTTATAGATGTTAATGACATCATGTCGGTTTCAAACTTTTTACCCTGACTGAGGGTGGCTTCACCCACCTTATCCAGAGTTTTTGAACCGCTAAGCCCAATATGTGTTAGGGGTGTGTTCCCAACACTTGAAAATGCTTGTAGATAGATAAAATTTGGAGAATGCATAGAAGAGGGTGGGTGAAATAGGGTACTGAGCTTAAATTAAATACAGATTCAAGTGAATCGGGATGGTGTTGTGTTGTACAGAGTTAATGAACATAGACTTAACAACATAATATCGATATCGATATATATATATATATATATATATATATATATATATATATATATATATATATATTATAATATATATATATATATATATATATATAATATATATATATATATATATATAATATATATATATATATATATATATATATATATATATATATATATATATATATATATATATTATAAAAATTGTAGTCAAGAGTTGCAAGAAAAGAGGTTATTTCTTGGAAACCTGGGGTTGCTAAATGCAAAAGAGAGAGCGATTTTTTGGTATTTGAATATTCATTCGCCTTTTGATTTCGAACTGATAGGTTGTTATTGGAAATCATTCGTTGTAAGGCTTCGTGCCGGTAACAATTTTCACTGTAAAGCTTCGTGCAAGTTAAAAGTTTATTCTCATATATTCAAATGATCAAATATCATTCTGTCAGTGCATTTAATTTAACATATTCTAGAAAGCTTATAAACGGGTAAACTACTTCGTTTTAAGCTTGGGAAAACAAACTTTTCTCAACATGCTTAAATATAATCTAGTGCAACATCCACTATTTAACTAACTATTCTAGTTATAGTGAAGACCCTAGGCTTTCAAGAGTATAATCTCTTAAAATATTCTAACTTGCAGTGCAAATAATTTACAATTATTATTATTGCACTTGCAATAGTCAAATTTTTTTTTGAATTTTCGTCAAGTTCTTATCTGAACTTTCTATAATCTGATGAGCGTATTATGCTGGTCTTTAATATTTTCGATGAGCGTTAATATGCTTGATCCTATTCAATTTAAAATTGATATAATCTAACAATTATATTACCTTGAGAAAAGTTTGTTAACTTTAAAAAGTTATTTTTCTCGTTAACTCGTTAAAAGTTAAAACTTATATCGTTCGTATTTTTAGTCAGTAGTCTAGTTTAAACTTTCATCTCGTATATTAAAAATTTCCTACGTGGAAAATTCTTCAATAATTTATTATATAGTTTGTGTGTTTAGCTTTTTTCAATAAGAAAGAAAAAATATTTCCATTAAAAAAAAATCTTTCGTACAAACTGATTAGTTTTGTTTAAAACACACACATTATATATTCTGCAGAAGTAGTTTGTGTGTTCGTTGAAATAATCTGCATCGAATCAAAAATATTCTGAGATTAGACCTATAAATTAAAGATTTTCAATGTATATAATATCATATTATATATATATATATATATATATATATATATATATTATATATATATATATATATATATATATATATATATATATATATATATATATATATGATATATATATATAATATATATAATATATATATTATATATATAATATATTATATATTATATATATATATATATTATATATAATATATATATATTATATTATACATAAAGGTCATATATTCACGCATATAAATTCTGCTGCGTTTGTGGAGAAGTCGGTCTCTTAGATATATTTTTGTAGTATATTTTTTAGTTAACTGTCCAGATATTTATATATATCTGGATTGTTTCAAATAATCGAAACTTCTCCTCCTTTAAAATATATTAAATATTTTTGCATTATATATTTTTGCGTTATAAAAAAAAAATATATATATATATATTTCGGCAATTTAGTATCTTTGCGGTAATTGTCCTTTCGCTATCATTGCCCATTAAATCTTAGGTGGTGGTAAATATCGTGCGTTTTGCTCATATAATAAGTAGCATTTTTTTTTTGCGTTTTTTTTGCTTTTGCGTTTTTTTTCAAATATTCATTTTACAAAAATGTCTCTTTTCGAAGATGAATCACTCAGACAAATCGTGTCTGAGTTGGAGGACAGTGTCAGTGAAGAATTTGGGAGGAAGGACAATAACACTCTCTCTCCAGAAGAATTAGTCGACCTCACGAAAGAGGTTAAGTCAAAACTGTCCCCTATTAAGAGACTGAGAGCTGTGATAAAAAGAAAAATCACGCTCCTTTTCAAAAATCTTCTCGATCTTTCTGCCACAGAAAGCCATGAAGATAGTCATACCGTCTCCTCAAAATTAATTCAAAATTAGATCAAAATTGGAGGAAGTTAATAACTTTGATGCTCTGATCGAAGAAGTCATCACAAAATCCTCCATCCTTCAGCATGACGTCTATTTTAGACGAAGAAATAATCGAATCGGTACAGTATCATACACAGAATAAAAAACTTATCTGGCGTATGACACAGCGTTTTAGTTCTCCATCTCCTTCTCCGGCTGCTTCATCACTGCAGCTTTTGAAAGCCTCTCATGAAGACGGATAATCACGTCAAGAGGATGCAGAATATTAATCAGAAAATATTCATGCATCTTTAAACAGGAAGTTAAAAATCCTGCAATAAATGTTCAAGAGTTCAGGGGTTGGAGGGGACCGGCATTTCTTTCCGCTCGTTATTCTGTCCTTTCAAAATGTTATGGGGCCAGAAAAGACCATTTCTAGCGCTGAAAAATTGCAGTATTTAAAGTCATTTATCATTTCTAGCGCTGCAAAGATATTGAGCAATTTAACTAATGTCGACTCCAATTTGGAAGTCGCTTTCGAAATATTAAAGAGCCTTTACTTAGACGAATCCACATATTTATTGATTCTCGTTTCATAAAATCGTTTCTGCGCCTTATTTTAGAGAAAATCCTGAACATATTCGTTATTATTCCTGTCTGAAGTGGAGAGCATATATTCATGAGCTCAAGGAGTTTGGACTCGATTTCTCTGAAGACCTTCGGCGGGCTGTAAGTATGAGTCATATATCGTGGACAACTTCCAAACTGGCTTTCTTTCGTGAGCTCAAATTAATTCACACAGGATGATACCCTTCCGTTAATAATCTTGGGACATTACGTGTAAAATAATCAAGTCTATGGAGAAGGGGAGAGGGGAAAAAATAAATCTGCCCCTAAAAAGGGATTTGAGCGTAATCGTGCTCCTTTTGAGCATAAATCGGCTAAATCGTCAGATTTTAACGCTTCCTCTAAAGAGGATAGTTGGAAATCTTCATCGTCAGAAGATGAAACAGAACGCAGTCAAAAGAGTGGGAGATTTAAAAATTCTTCTAAATCATTTATTTCGAAATGTAAATTTTGCAACAGAAATCATCGTATTATTTCTTGTGAAGTATATTTTTCTCCTGAAAGCAGAAAAAATCGCTGTAAAGAGCTGCGCATGTGCTTTAGCTGCTCAAGCAGCAAGCATTTCGCTAATAAGTGTCCTGACAAGAGGTATGGACTTAGTTACCATGCGGCAAATGTGGACAAAAATCACACATAACGGCTCTATGCTTTCAAAATAGTAAAAACGTGTCCGGTGGCTTTTCGGAAGATAGTCGTCCGTCAACATCAGTCGCGAATGAGGAAAATGGTCAAGCCAGCGGCTCTTCTAATCATATCTGTATAAATGCAGGTGCAGCCTCATCCATGGGTCAAAATATTCTGCCCACTCTCTCAAGAAGGGCAATAAAATAGTCCCTGTACGCGTGCTTCTCGATTTAGGTAGTCAGTCCACGTATTTTCATAGGAGCATTCTTAAAAATTGGGAGTCAATGAAAATAGTCTTCCTAAGCAATCAGAGCTCCATTAAAAACATTTCTTGGAGAGAATTAAGATCCTTAGTCTTTAAATCTTAGAGATGGGCATTTGCAAATATTTTAGCCTACCTGTAAACATCGATTCTGAATTGGATATCGGCTTTTATGTAAAAGGCCTGACGGAGGCTATTAAAAATTATTACACAAAATGGTTTCCAAAGTGGCAGAAGTCACTATCAAAAATAAAATTCATGTTGACCGGGTTTCAAATATTCATGGGCTGCTGGGCATCGATGCTCTTCATTTATTAAAGCATTTTAAAACCGTAAAATGCATTCGGGGCAGTGCCCTAGAAACTTGTCATGGGTACGTACCTTTCGGACCTGTAACATCTTCTTTGTCACCTTCCCAAAATGAAAAAATCTTTGGAAAGAATTCTTCCCGGAAAGCTGTCAAAAATTATGACAGAATTCCGAGCTCCCCATACCGTCAAATATTCAAAAAATCCGTCAGGAACGTCCCGGAACATATAATCAATCTTGTAGTGGAACCGGTACCTTCGTACTTCGACCCGCTCTTACATACCCACACTTGAGTCTGATTTGGACTTGTGCCTGGAGAACCTCTATAAATTAGAGTCTCTGGGTATCAATGAGGAGCTGGACCAGGGTTCCATTGAGAAATATTTCATTTAAAAAGATTGCACGAGGGATTTAGAGTTCCGAGAACGGAGGTACACGTGAAACTCCGTGGTTTCAAGAAACTGAGCAGGGTTCCATCAAATCATCACGTTGCTCTTGCTACGATGCAACGCAGTCAAAAAAGAAATTGACATGCTGTCAAGGCTTTGCTTGACAAGGGTCTATTTAGTGGGGAAATAGTCAAGGAATACTAGAGAAGGTTATCGTGGAGGCTGTGAACGGTTCATCCGAAAAGGGGGAAAATTTTTTTTTTTTCCAAATTTAAATTCATCTAAATTGACAGACCTATAATAAAACAGGCACTTCAAGTGACGACAAAAATTCGTCCCGTCTTTAACTGCAGCCTGAAAATAGGTTGTAGTCCTTCACTTAATCAGGCATCATTTAATTGCTTCCCTATTTAAATTATTACTGTCCTTCAGAACAAACAAATTCATCGTTCTGGCGGATATTTCAAAGGCCTTCTCCAGACAAATTAAAGTTAGATGAGGACAGAAAATTCTGCTTCTGTTTTTCTGGATGGCGATGTGCGAGTTATCTCATCTTACGGTTATGCCACCATCTATCTTCGGGTTGGCTGTTCGAGCCCCTACGGTTCTAGGGCTTGATAAACATCACGCCATAAAATAACCCTCTGATGCTCTTGTACCTCCTTTCTTCAAAATTAATCTGTACGTGTGATAATTTTTGTACACTCTCTTGTCTGTAGACGAACTTCAAGATATTTTTTGAGAGGCCACCCCACGTATGAGTGAGGGGGCTTCAACTTGTGCTCCTGGAAACTCAAATTGTCCAGACCTTAAAGAAATATTCAAGGATGGAGGGTAAACTTGCAACTCATCAAAGTGATGAAGAAAGAGTTTAGGTATTTATATAATACCTTTCAAGATAGTCTGAGTCTTTAGTGGACTTTATAAATATCTGTCTCTACCAAGAGACAGCTCCTGTCCGAGATCTCAAAAGTATTCGATTCCCCCTATGCCTTTACCTCCCTGTCACCGTTCGAGGCCGTCTTCTTATGAATATAATTGGGAAGTGGACAAGGAGTGGGACGACATTATCGATCCTGAAATCAAAAATTTATGGGAGAAGTTGAACAAGGACCTTAACTCTCTGAAGGAGGTCTCTTTTAGAAGATCTTCATTTGAGTCAAGTGACTCTTGATTTAAGTATCCATATATTCTGCGATGCAAGCACTGTTGCTTATGGCTTCGTAGTGTATGTCTCGTTTACGGCAGAGGGTCCAAATCTTCTTTGGTCAAAGGGAAAAATCGCTCCTGGAAAAGGAAGAACGCTTCCCTGTTTGGAGTTATTGTCTGTGTTTTTAGCATTAAAGTGCTTACCACAAATGTTGAGTGGACTGTCGGGTGTCAAGTTCAAGAAATTGAACATATTCTCCGACTCGCAGATAACTCTTCATTGGATCCAAAATAGGATCTCGAAAGTTAAGCAAATATTCGTGAGGAATCGTGTGCAAGATATTCCGCGCCATGAGCTTTCGCTTCAAGAGGAATATATCGTTTAAGTCCCTAAATTTCTCTACTCAAAGAGAATGATAAATCCACGGACCTTCGATCAGAGGTATTTCATTCAAAGAGTTCCAAAAGAACATGTCTTCTGGGCAAAAGGGCCAAAATTGGCTCTCTTTAAATAGTATTTACTGGCCTCTGCTGAAACGGAAACAGCAACTCCCCTGTTTTGCTGTTGTTCAAGGTGGCAATGAACCTCCTGTGGTGGAGTTGTCCAAATATTCAAACTTGCACAAGCTATATCGAGTAGTAGCTTTATTATTCCAGTTTGGAGCCTTGTCAAGTTAAATAATCTTTCTTCGCAATTCCTTAGAGCCTATAGACTTTGTAGTTCTAATAAATTAGATAATGAGTTGGCAAACATTAAAGTTATTTTTCGGGATTTATGCTACCCCATGTATATTATTAACAAAGCACTTCTTAAAGCTAAGAGAGCTTTGTATGAGGGATCGTCTGGTGAGCTACAGGCCTCTCCTGTTATTTCTTATATTAATGTTCCTAGTAATAATTTCCATGAATATATTAAGATTCTCCCTCCTGATGTTAGACCTGTTAAAAATATTACTAAATTATGTGCACTTCTTAGAAACACATGTGTTTCTGCAAACTCTGCTCCGGCTCTGCCCATGGCAGGTGTTTATTCTATAAAATGTGATTCTTGTCCTTCTCTATATTTTGGTGAGACAATTGATATTGACAGACGTATTTATCAACATCGCTATGATTTGAGGACTGGTAATCTGAATTCTGCCCTTGTGAAGCATAGAAGTAGATTTAACCATGTCGTAAGTGCTAAAACTTTCGAGATCATTCGTAAATGTAATAATAATTTTAAACGTTAACTTTTGGAAAGTTATTTAATATACATCTCTAAAAATCAACATATTAATGTTTTGGAGGGGAAATGAGGTTGGATGCTGTTTTGTGTAATATCCTAAAAAGTGATAAAAAATGGCTTCTCTTCGCCGATAACAAATGAATGTTTCAACCAACCAATTTTTTCTCTGACACTTTGCTATGGTTTTAATAATTTTTAATTTTGGTGCACATGGTGTTAATCTGTTGAATAAAGTGCTTGCACAGAAAGGCCTCCAATATCCTATAGAATTTCCGTCCCATTTTTATTGTCTTAATGTTTTAAGCGTAATGTAGTTTAATAATTTAGGGGTGTTTCCCATGATTATATTATATATATATATATATTAATATATAATACTATATATATATATATATATATATATATATTAGAATATATATATATATATATATAATATAATATTATTTAATAAATAACTATATATATATATATATATATATTAGAGAGAGAGAGATATGAAATATTTCAACATTTAGAGGGTCATGAACGGAGATCTCACTTACCCTAAACCAGTGGTAGGCAAACTCATTAGTCAACATAGCCAAATATCAACAGTACAACGATTGAAAATTCATTTGAGGGCCAAACTTTTTAAACAAACTATATAGGTAGGTACAATGTAATTAAGTTAATTAAGGTACTCCTAAGCTGACCTATGCTAAAAACGTCCTCAATGTGATTGAGGTACGTTCGCTGAGGTTGAGCCCTTCTAACTCTCTCATCCATACTGACCTTGTATATTTATTTCGTATAAAAGTTTTAAGTCTTAGTTAAACTATATGTGCTTTGAATAAAAACTTGATATCATACTTATAAGCTATTTATTGATAAAATTAAATTGTAATTTATCCATAAAATTAAATCATGACAATGACTGACAAACACTAATGTGAACAATAATGGCCTTGGTTCTCCTTGGAAAATTTGGGTAAGTCAAGTTTGTATGTTGTTGTTTTTAATTTTAGGCACGATTCCAGGTTCTCTCATCAATAAGACGGGTTCTCAACTTACTCTTGATAAGGTTCATGCTTGAAAATGATTGTTCGCATTAATATGTAGACCCTAATAAAGGAAGAACAGCAAACGCTAGTTTTTTCAGTTGATTATATGAGTCAGGACTATCCCAGGTGTTTAAAATCAACAACTTCCTTCTCCAGGTTTTTCAAAGCAGACCACTTGTGCTGTGAACTAAGTTCACATTCGTTTTTCTCCAATATTTCTATATCAGCACAAAGACGTTCAAATTTCGAACTCCACAATTTTTTATTTTTTTAAATCCAGCAATAGCATTTCAAAGTTTCCAATGTAAATATTAAAAGGAGAAAAATTTAATTCAGTTACAGTAGCATTAAAGGGCTTTTTAACAAAAGCTAACGTCGCTTTGCTGTTTCTGAATTCTTGAAACCTTTTGAGAAAAGCTTCCCTCATATTTAAAAGTGTTGTTTTGAAATAGCAAATGGCAATATCAGAATTATTTTCTTGACCAGGTTTCAACAGGCTTAGAAAGTGAATCAAAGTTTCTCTTTCAAAATCTTGAGCAAAAAGAGATAATTTGTTTTCGAATGAAATAACTTCTAACATCGAAAAAAATTGTGTTTCCTTTCCCCTGTAGTTCACGATTATGATTTAGATGAGACGTAACGTCTACCATAAAATAAAATTTTGGTTCCACTGATCGTTCGTTAGCTCTGGATAGTGAAGACCCTTCTCAGGAAGAAAGGCTTTAATTTCTGTCAATAAGGAAGCGAAACGTTTCAAAACGTTTTCTTTTGATAACCAAAATACCTTGTTATGCAGCAGAAAATCTGCGTACTCATTTCCATTTCAACTAAAAATTCTTGAAATTGTCGATGATTAAGAGCTTTAGCTATAATGGAGTTGATAATCTTAATCACCATTTCCATAACTTAGCAATTTCCTCTGGAAATGTCTGGGCCAAAGCACTTCTTGATGAATGATGAAATGGTAAGTAAGTATCTCGTGATTATTTTTTTCTTTCAAAATAGCAACAAACCCGTCTTATGCCGTCCATATTTTTCTCCACATCTGTTGAAATTGAGACAATTTTATCGAGTGGAACATGATGTTTTTCAATACACTCAATTACAGAATTTCCTATATCCTCTCTACGTGTTTAACCTTTGAATAGCAATAATTCTATAAGTTCTTCTTTAGGACCTGCAGATGAAATAAATCGTACAAAAAGGGAAGCTTGCGGTGTATCATTTATGTCACAAGACTCGGCAACTAATATTGATAAAGCTGAAACTAATTTAAGATCTTCGACTTGCTGGTTGGTTATATTCGAAGGCATTTTGAGAGTTCTATCTTTCACTGTTTTATCAGACAGTGGTAACTAATTTCCTTTAGAATATCTACTTTATTCTTAAAATCCCGAAATAGCTCTTCAGATGCATTTATAAAACAACTTTTAATGTATTCGCCATCTGTATATGGTTTTCCTCTCTTAGCAATCTCTTGCCTAACCATAAAACTTGCACTATTAACATTGTTGAAAGATTGCATCCAGTAATTAAGTACAGATCTTGATTTTTCTTGACTCTGCTGAAGTTCCTCAACTGCTTTCTTCCTTGCGCCACCTACAGGATATTTAGATTGATTTCTTGTTATGCGCCAATTTTTCCTTACAAATAAGGAAGGCCATTTAAGTTTTAAATAAACTCTAAAGTCTCGGTTCATTCAACTTTAAATTCACGGTTTTCGTCTTCCTTTTTCCTTTGCTTTTTCTTTATAGCCATGTGTAATGTCTGGAACATGTTCATTAGAACTCTTGCATAGAATTCATTTTCCCAATGATGTTTCACCCTCCCTAAGAGCATGATCCATACAGGAAGTCCGCCTTATTAGTATATATATATATATATATAATATATAATATATATATATATATTAATATATATATATTATATATATTATATATATATATATATATATATATATATATATATATATATATATATATATATATAAATGTTTGTACAAAGTAGTCTCAATTTTTATTTAATTTCTTGCGAAAGCAAATAATAAGAGTAGCAACGATTTCATGTATTTCCTTTCGCTTGAAGGCGCAGATTGCAATAGAATCTTTTATTATTATATTAATATTTAGATATTTTTATTATTTATTATTATGATTATTATTATTTTATTATTATTATTATTATTATTATTATATTATTCATATTATTATGTATATTAATTATTATTATATTACTTTTATTATAATTATTATTGATTATTATTATTATTATTATTATTATTATTATTATTATTATTATTATTATTATTATTATTATTATTATTATTATTATTATTATTATTATTATTTATTTTATTATTATTTACCTGAATAAAAATATTCATTTTACAATTTTTTAGGTCTATAATATTATTAATAAATATCTCTATATCTATTTTTCTAAGTGATATATATATATATATATTATATATATCTATATATATTAGATATATATATATATTAAGGTTAAAATATAATATATATATATATATATATATATATATATATATAATATATATATATTATATATATATATTAATATATATTATATATATATATATATATATATATATATATATATATATATATATATATATATATATATATTATATATATATATATATATATATATATATATATATATTAATATATTATATTATATATAATATATATTATATATATATATATATATATATATATATATATATATATTATATATATATATATTAAATTATTAATTTTAAATGTATTTGGGGATGAAAGATATAGTAACATTACTTATTTTAAAATCAATTGATAAAGTGTGACGCGAAAAAGAATTATAAAGGTTGAAGCTTGAGAGTAGATTCAGAGGGTGTCTTGTTTTTTTTATTTTGTCTGCTAACGACGTTGACAAATCGCCACTCCCTTTCTTCTAATTAGTAGTATAGTTTACACCTGTTGTTCAGTAGTAAAAATGTATATATTTATTGTTCTTCTAAATGAGGTTTGTTTTGATTGGTCAAAAAAAGTATCAAAGAGTATGAATTGTCATATAAAAGCTAATGTTTTGTATGAAGAGGGACTTTTTCCCTGGATTATTTTGGAGTGAACACGTATCTTGTGTGGTTATGTGGCAATCGTTTTTATGATAGCGTCTTCAATTAATGATCCTGTTATGTCAGTGTTGTCTGCTTGTGTGTACAGTGTCACGTTTATATATTTATCGTTTTGGTATTTTAATATTTTGCGTAATACAAAAGGTGTTAAAGCGTATTATTTAATATTTTTTTTAAATGGGTTCTCTTTTGTGTAAAGTCGTTTTGCATATTTTCTAATTTTATATTATGTGTAAAGGTAATATTTTGGTCAAAATTCTTATGTAAAGAGTCTCAAGTTTTTTGAAGGTAATTTTTAACAGGTGTCTTTATCTAACACATTTTTGAAGAAGAAGTGTTCGTTTTAATTTTTTATCTTTTTAATATTTTATATAATAAATTCTAACTAAAGTTTCATTACAATATTTATTTAAATATTTATTAAAGGTTAAATATTTATTTTAATATTTATTTTCTGGTCAATATTTAATATCTTCAATATTAAACGTTGGTTAGAAAGATTTGAATGTTAACAAACGATCAGCTGTTTCATATTTGTATTAAAATTCAGATAGGTGTTTTTTGTTTATTTTTTTTGTTGCTCGTCTATTATATCTTTTGGTTTGCTAAGTAGTGATGCTTTCGTAAATCTGAGGGATATAATAATCAGGTGCGTTTAGCTTTGCTCTGTGAATTAAATAAATAAAATATTTTTAATAATTAATATTTATTTATTTATTTTCTATCGATAAATATTTGGTTTTCGATATTCTTATATCTTATATATATATATATTTCGCTATTATGAATATATTCTCATTATGCTTATTTATTTATTTTAAATAAATTTATATAATATATATTATATTATATATATATTATATTTTATATATATAATATATTATATATATATATACTATATTACTATATAGATATATATAATATATATATATATATATATAGTATTATTATTATATATATAATGCTTTCGTTAAGAATGGACACCTGTTAAATGTATGAATAGTGTTTGTTTTGAGCTATTGCGCATTGCTCGTAAAAGCTACATAATTATTATTATATCATTAAAAGAGCATCTACTTTTAGCTATCCAATGGGTTATAAAATTATGGCAATACGCCTACATCATAACACTTTGACAAACCAAATCTGAGGGATATAATAATCAGGTGCGTTTAGCTTTTGTTCTTGAAAAAAAATAAATAAAAATTTTTAATATAATTAATATTTATTATTATTTTTCTATTGATAAATATTTTGGGTTTCGATATTCTTATATTTTAATATATATATAATTTTCGTTATTGGGACAATTAATTCAAAATAGTAAATGGTTATTTATTTATTTTTTAAATAATATATATATATTATATATATATATATATATATATATACGGTATATATATATTATATATATATATAATATATATAGTATATATATATATGATATATATATATATATATATATATAATATATATATATATATATATATATATATATATATTATATAATATATATATATCTATATATATATATATATATATAGTATATATATAATATATATATTATGTATAGATATATATATAATATATATATATATATATATATTATATATATATAATATAATATATATTAATAATATATATATATATTTATATATATATATATTATATATATATATATAATATATATATATACTATATATATTCATATATATATATAAATGCTGTTTCGGTAAGAATGGACACCTGTATAAATGTATGAAAGTCTTTTAGGTTTTGAGCTATTTGCGCATTGCTCTAAATAGTACGATTAATGTATTACTATATCATTTAAAGAGCTTTCTGGCTTGTATCCAATTGGTATAAAATTATGGCAATACGCCTACATCCTAATCTACTTTGACAACCAAGCACCAAGGATATCGATTAGTAGTACTAAATATTCTTCTCCACATGTGTGAACTTTCATAATATTCTTCATCAGAAATACGTTTAATGCTATGATCACAAGTTTTAACATAAAAGTATCATAATAGGTTAAAATCGTAATTATTTATAAGTAAAAATAAAGTTCTCAATTTATATTTTATTGCCAACCCTACTCTTTAAAGAAGTTTACATTTTTCAGCCATGCTTAAACAAGTTTTTTCAATCGGTTTTACATATAACATGAACCAACTTAATTAGCCCGCATATTAGGTCCCTTTTCGTAGCTGCATTTGTATTTAGAGAGGAAGGAGTCCAATTTTATATTCCATAGATCTCTATTGGATGAGATCCGGACTCTGTCCTTGTCCACTTCCATATGGGTAAGTTTTAGTATTGAACCATTTCTTAACCACTTTTATTGATACAAGGTGCATTATCATCTTTGGGAATATGAAAATTGCATCTCCAAACACATCCTTATGCACTGGAATCATTTTGTTAACAGGACTTCACAGATATTGTTTACTATTTTCATCGTTTATCACAATATGGCAAACCTGCCAACATGTGCGGCTGCCATACAACCCCACCCTAACTATTTAGAATTTTTAATTTATTGTAAATGCACTTGTGGTTTAAAAAAATTCTCTTTCTTTGGCTACGCTTCACATATGATTACCAGAATGAATATTTATGCAAAACGTTGACTCGTCACTATAAATAAGACCCTTCCCCATTGATCTTTTGTCCAAGTCAAATGTTTTTTGGCCCAGGCAAGTCTTGCCTTACGCTCTCTGTCTGTTAGGAGAGGTTTCTTCTTTGGTTTGCAGCCTCTCAAGCCTGCTTCCAAGAGTCTTTTACATATAGTGCTTGTAGAATCTACATTAACGCCACATGTTTTCCATATTTCAAGCACTTTGGAGCTCTTTAGGTGCCTATTAGAAAGATCTGTCCTGCACAATACACGAACCTCCCTGGTTATAGACGTTCTTGGGCGACCTGGGTTTGTGTTATAGGCAATGTTTCCAGTTATTTTATGTCTTGCTATTATTCTCGCAGTTGTTGATTTGCTTAAAGATAGCTGTTTAGCAATAGGACGTGCGCTATGCCCTCCTTCTGACAGCTTGATCACAGCTTCTCTCAAGCCAGTACTCACAACCATAGTGGGCACATTTGTCTGTCTAAATTAATTGAAAGGAATAAAAATTTCAGTATTTATAGCACTGGCAACTAAACTCCATCCACATATTTCGTGATTGGCTACTTAAACAGTGTTATGATTGGTTACATTGAGCTTCATGTAATTGAGCAATTTTCAATCTGAAATTTGTGTTTTCTCAAACTCAGTTTTTGTTCAACAAAACTATATGATGTGGGCGTATTGCCATAATTTTATAACCATAATATTAAAGAAAGTAATATATTATAATCAAATTAAATAATATTTATGAGCAATGCGCAAAATAGCTCAAAATCTAAAATTTTCATAAATTTAACAGGAACTATAAAAAAG
>JABUQX010023886.1:105000-137500 GCA_015478945.1 Trachelipus rathkii | reverse complement strand
TACATATTTGTGGCAATTTAATAATGCTTCACAAACCTATATAAACTTTCAATGACGTAAAGAAATAATAACTAAAAACATAAGTTAAAGTACTTTCAAATGCAAAGTAAGCATGTTAGTCCGAAGACATAAGTGGACATACAAACATGAAGCGCTAAAACATAGATACATGAAAAGCAAAGCAATTCAAATACAAGCTATATGCGTACATCCGAAGATCTAGACAACATACAAATATTTGAATATATCAAAAAATACAATATAATATTTATATACAGAAAATGAAAGTGCATTAAACATTAGCATATGGCTATATCCGTTAGACTTATAAGCAACATACAAACTTTAAATGGAAAAAATCAAAAAATGTTGTATTACATAATATGATATAATTGAGTTTTCACAGAGTTAAATTAATTCCACATCGATTCGAACGTCTTGAATCCAAGGAAGATCCCGTATAAGGGCGTTTTAATGTATCCATATTTGATCAATGAACGTAAAATGAGTTTTCAAAGCATGTAGTCATCGAGAAACATTGCTTGACATATGTAGAGCCGAAGTTGCTTGAAATTAGGTCTTCAATTCTTTCATAACATAAAAGGGAGCGTCACAGAACCATTTAGAATTCGAAAAGGAATCAAAGTTCCTAGTGGAATCCCAAAAATGAGTTTCTGCCATAATCCAAACTTAAAAATGATGAATAAATCCATACTGTAAAGGAAGTTTGCTATGTCTGACGATGAATCCTCAAACTGTGATAGTTGTCAAAATGAGTTTCACACCATAATCCAAAATTAATTAAAAATGAAAATTGCAAGTTCGTATGCGATTTAATGTTCGTTTGCTCGCAGTCATCTTCTCGGAGGTTCTGATTGAGAATTTTATGTGTAATTATTTCTGAGTTTTTTCTTTTTTTTCATTTGTTTGTGTTTTTTCTTTGGTTTTCAGAGGCGCTGATATAAGTTCTGGGTGTTCTTCTCCGGGTCACCAATTATATAGGGTAGGACTTGCTAGATTGGTGGCTTCATGTGAGCAAGCACCCTATATAATTAATGATGGATATTTAAAAACCATTATTTGAGATATGCTTTTATTTCAACATACTTAAGATATTCAATAGAAAGTAAAGAGAGTGACAAAAATCCCTTCTGTTGAGCATACTCTTTCTTCGTAAGGCGAATTAGAGAGTTCACGGATTTCCAGGCCATGTAACCCACCCTTGCCTGACTCTTCTTTTGTGCGAAAATTTGTGATCGGAAATTCGAGTCGCAGCCATTTCCTTGAAATTTACCTCTCTTGCCGAAAGCTGCGTTTTTTAAGTTTGGGAGGATTTCTGGAGTATCTTGAGGGGATTTATTTCTTCGATTCTTCTTATTGTTAAATTAAATCCTGAACCTGAGAGTATCCAACAGGACGGGTTTATATATTATTTATTTCACTTTGCAAAAATTTGCTCGCGCAAATCTTAGCAAAAGTACGAAACATAACTTATAAAATTTGTTACAAAGTTGTCATACTGAGGATACATATATATATATCATTATATAATATATATATATATATATAATATATATATATATATATATATTATAATTATATATATTATATTTATATTATATTGTATATATATATATATATGATATATATCATAATATTATATATATATAATATATAATATATATGGAAAGATGTATTTCATTAACAGCAAAAATTTCTAAAATAATATACTAATAGAAATATCTCATATCTCAAACATACAATAGCAACCTAACACTAAGGAAAAGCACTTTGCTTCAACTTTAGGTTTTATCTGGAAACAGGGTGGGGAAAAAAAACAAAAGAAAAAAAACCACAATAAAACATGTATTTCTTTTTGTGTTTATTTTTCTCTCTCCCTTATACTAGAAAAAAGTCACCCAAGAGCCAAACCTATACCGCAACCGATAACAAGGCCAAAGTCGGAATGTCATCTCGCCTTTCTCCGAGAAGGTACTACGGTTAGACGTAATTCCCCCCTTCCAGGAGCGTCTCCGGAACCACCCGCTCTTGGTATTTGGGTGTCGCGGGGGTTCTTTCGCCCCTCCCCTACGGGGTATGGAAAACGTCACCCCCCTGTATTCCCCGTCGCTCGAGCCCTACATTGCCGAGAATGTAATACCATTACAAACTAAAATAACAACACCTTAATACACATAATCATAACGTATAAATATAAAATAGTATATATATATAAGTATATATATATATATCAAAAGAACACAGCAAAAAAATAAAGATATCACTAGTAATAATCAATAGATATGAATGAAATAAACTACTGATTCAGAATTTAATTACCAAATTATGCATGCAGATATATCTGTAATTTATAAAATTTCAATTTGCAATTCATAACAAAAATGTATTTTACTTAAATTTTTTATTATACATAGTAAAGGAATTAAATTAATTGGTAAGTGTCTGAGATGAAAGTAGTAGAATTTTTTAGATTTGTAAAAGGCAAGATTTATAATTTTACTTTATTTTACCAAGTTTGATAGATAATTTAATAAAGTGAAAAATGAATAAGCTTCATATCCTTTATACAATTTACTTTTGATTTATGAATTTGTGACTAGCCTTGATTTACTGTTATCATTAGCATGTTATTTTATGAGAATAATGTACTGTATTTGTGATGTTTATATTAATTATTGGAATTTTGAGTTTATTTCCCCATTTAATGAAAAATGCATTTTATAAATAGTAATTTTCAGTAAATGAATATTGCTTATTGACTTCAAATGAATTATTCATAATCTTTTAGTGTTTCAGTTTCTAGAACAACGCTGGACACACTATTTTGTTTTGAATATCAAGATTTCATTTTATACGTTTAGCTGTAATTACACTTAGATCTGATGGATTGCATTTCAATACTTTTTCTTAAACTCCTATAATTGAAATAATCATTCAATGATTAAACAGAAAATGGCAAGTGTAAGGAAAAAATGGCAACTTTTCCCTGGAAGGAATCAGTTTTGGTGTGATGGTCGCTTTATAATGGCTCAGCAGACTGGAATTTTCTACTTGACTGTTGCGTTAATTGTTGTCACAGACATTCTCTTTTTTATATTTGAGTAAGTTTTTCCTCTAGAGTAAAGTATGTAAATTTTAAATTTGATTTGCTTGAAAAATATGCATGCCAACTGTATGAATATAAGCATACCAAATAGTTAAGTTCCGATACCCAATAATGATTTTCAGGAATCCGAAAAAATATTAGTATCTCTATATTTTAATTTTTATAATCAAGTAAATACTTTTCTCTCTTCTTTTTTTATCAAGTAATTATTGCGCACTTTTTTATTTATTACTGAAATACTCAGTTTAATAGTTTAATAAAAAGCCTTATGACTTCTAGTATTGTATTTTTTTAATGTTAGCTGAAGATATTAAAATACAAATTAAATGTACATAATTTACTAACAATGTTATATTTATTATTAGAACCCTTAATGTACTTTTTCAGTTAACTATTTTATGAGAAGTAGATATAAAACAGCTATTTGTTTTCAGTTATCTACTATTCGCTGGAGGTTTGTATATGTCCAATTGATATATATTGAGTATCAATATTATATAGTTTGCATATCTTGTATGAATGAGACTGCATATGTGATTATGTCCTTCTTGTTTTATTACCGATATGACGAGCAATAGCTTACATGCCGGATGAATAATGTAGGGGCGACAGTCTTCCGTGCTCTTTTTCACACATTTCCTACATCTATCCAGGAGCAATCGATTCCTTCGATTATGTTTTGAACCAATTGGTTCTTAAGCACCAATCCTAAGCTGTAATCAGCGTTCTCTCATCATTTATTTTTAAAAATCCCCCTTTTTATTGTTTCTATCGATTTTTCTTTGTTGATAAAGGTCTGTCACATACTTCTTTTTTTAAAAGTGTTGGCGTTCTATGTTCTTCCCATTACTACATATCGGCTTACTTTCTTTGCACTTGTATAGACTTCTTTAAGATTTTTAGTCTTTCTTGAGCGTTTTTTTCATTCCATCCATTCTGTGTTGCTTGATATCGATGGTAAATTCAATGGAGAGTCATTTGCCTTTTTGTATTGAAGTTGTTCCGAGGCCTTTGCAATCTCATTGTTCCTTTTAATCAGCCAGTGACATTTGGTTCCTTTTCCTTCTATATATTCTGATAATCCTACTATTTCATTTTTGTGGTGTGTCTATCATAATGTGGCATTCCATACCTCCTTCATTTCTCGGGATGTATATACGGGCTGTGCACTGGTTTTTTAGAGTAATATTTTGGTAGTGCGATGGAGTGACGCTCGGTTGTGGTACTAGAGCATTATTTCATGTGTACCAGGGAGCGGTCTATAATTCCAAAACAATATCTCTTACTGGCATGCAATACCATTAACTGGCCTCTATTTGTCTTTGCGTTTAATTCAGGTTTTTAATAATTTCTTCACTCTTGGAAATGGGTATTCCCTTTTTTACTTTCCTCTTTCATAATTTTTTCAAACTGTCTGACTCCTTCTACTCCAAGGTATTGTAATTCCTTTTCCTGACCAGTCTATTTTCCATGTTATTAACTATGATGTTTTCAGCATGTATCTTTCTAGCTGTGAAATGCCATTCTGCTTCAATTCCAAAATCATTCTTAATCCGTCCAATACAATCACACTGAACCTCACTAATGGTGCTGTGTCGTCGTCCGTTTAAAATCACTCCTACCGTCAATCTTTGTAAGGGTTCATCCCCTGAGCTGGACCAGCGTGGGCCACAACCACATTGCTCCCCGATACAAAACCCGCCATTTCGCTCTCCTATTGATGCACCTTTATTCTTCGGCCTCTGCCCAAATCACAATTTCTCTTCCTCAGACATTCGTTCACCGACTAAATCCATTTCCTTTCGGTCTCCCAGCCGGTCGGTCTGCCACTATTCTGTCACTCGCCTTCTCCATATTAACTGCGCAACAAACTCCAAATTTCGGTCCATGTACAAGGAGATGATATAGACAATCCGTGGTCTCTCTCTTAATCTCATATACCTGACTTATTACTCTCATTCCTTTATATCCACATCTATGCTAAACTCAATACCACTCAACATACTTTCATTTATTCTCTCATCTTACCCCTTTCTTCACACCCACACAACTCTCTAAATAACGTTCATATCCTCATTTTATAATTTCTTTTCACACCTAGCAGCCCCCTAAGATTTGTCCATTCTGAAACACATTGAAACTTTGTATCTATACTTCTTTATTCCATGACCATAGTCTCACTACCATACAAATAACACAGGGTAACAACATACCCTCCATGTAAGACTCATAGCCGCACTCAAAAGACTTAGGTCCCTTACATTCACCGAACGATTTTAATTGCACCGAGCCACCTTGCCTGCCATTCACAACTTTCCTACTACACTCTGCATCATCCGTTTTCCTTTTCATCCATACAACATATATCCTAAATTTTAAAACTCAGACACTTGCTCCAGCTGCCCTCATTCATCTAAATAACTTCACATCTTGAGGAGTCCTCACTCACACCATAAACCTTACTCTTAGTCTTACGTTTACTTTCAAACCCCTCCTTTTACATACCCTGCCAAAATCTCTCCACCAATCCTTTCAAACCTCTTTTCAGACTCGCCACACAGAACAAAATCATCCGCATACAATATAGGTAGGGCACCATCCACTCCTCTCCATTCTCCATCATTTCTAACACCATTTCCTTGCCATCCCCACCTCGAATTCTTCATAACCCCATCCCTATACACATTGAATAACCAAGGATTGACAAGTGGATACTCACTTAACGAAGCCCTGTGTGCAGTCAGGGCCTCCGCTATTAATCCTAAACCAGAATACAAATAACCAGACCTGGGAACAGTGAACGACATTCTCTCTTCTCTGGTGAAACAACACCCGTCCTTTTCACTTGTAATCATCTTATTTATATTCTTCTATAATTCCCATACTCGCATGATCTTTATGGCTTTAAATTGAAATTTTTTCCACATTTTCCATTCATTGACCCATTATAGCATAAATTTCTCTTATTTTTCCAACATCAAACACAACCTTCGTTGAGAATGTCTCATCTCATTCTTTCAATTAATTTACAACGGAATAAATATGGCTTCGGGAACTCCTAATCATAAAAGCTTTCCCTTGCTAATCAACTCTATCGCACCGTTACATGCATCATTTTGTTTATAGTCCACTTACCAGACATAACTCTTTTCAATTATCATTTATCTTATCAGTTAGTTTATTATATAATATAATTTATGTATCATCTATCGGTGCCTATCTTCATTTATATCATTCCAACTTATTTGCTTCCGTTCACTAATGATGTTGTTCTCTTTTCTTCAACAATTGTTGTGAAATGATTTAATCCTGTATCGGTCCACGAACACAAACATCCCTTTCTTCCACATCTTACTCTATAGAAGCGCACCATGTGCTTCATGTTTCACCAATAGTCACTTTCCCTCTAGTATACCTTAGCTTAGTCCATCTTCTGGCTGCATCTCATTACTGTATCCTGAGAAAAATAAGGGTACTCTGCTATTCACCAGTTATGAACCAGTGCGGGAGTCTTAATATCTCTACCCCATTTTATATTTCAACGTAAGCCATACTCGTAAATGAAGACTTGCTATTCCTCGCGCATTAATTTATGTATTCTGACTCTAGTTCTCCTTACTCATCACTTCTGGACTCTCCTATGCTCCCTATTCCAGGGTGCCTTTCATACATAATAGTAGTCTTCGGTTTGAACTCATCATCCTTACTTCAGTCTCTCCTTCAATTCCAATCTCTTTGCTAGAACAGTTATATCCATATTTCTCATAAAATAAAGAGTCTTATATATTTTACTGGTTTTTTAAATCACATATCATTTACTACCCTCTTCCCGTACTCCTACTCATCCTGATGCGAATCTAGATTAATTCTTCATCATAATTGTGCTCAATTATAACTATCCCTTACTACCACCTCCTTTCTGCAGACTTTGTTTATCGAGTGGTCTTCAATCATCTCTCACAGCAACCTCTAATTCCTCGATTTACCTTCCTCGTTTAACATTCATATTAACTCAAAATCCTCCTACCAACTGATCTTTACTCCTATTCCTTCTTGCACCATCAAAACCACCACACATTTTCACTAAACACCTTCTTCATTTACTGTTAATATGTGCATGAGAACTCAGTTTCTAATTTTTTTTCTTTGTCGGTCTCCCTACATCTCCGCTAACCTCTCTATAACACTCTTATCCTTTCGACTCGAGCTTAACAAATAGGCAACTAATCTTTCTTTTACAACGAGCGGCCTATGGTTTCAAATATTTACTCTACTATAGCATCATCTCCTCCCTAATAATTCTATCATAATTTAACTCCTCATCTGTGCCTTCTCAATCCTATTGAAAGTATGTCTCTCTTTCCTCTCTTGTATGTCCTCACTATCGCTCCTATGTCCAAATTCTCGCTATCATCTGTGTCTCCTACGGTGATACACGACTTTATTATGCTATTCTGTTTTTATAGTCCTAACTCTCCCTATTATATGAGTGCCAGCTAATTTTCTTCCTTCCTGATATACCTATCATATTGACTTTTTTCTTATCTACATTCAACCACGTGCTAACATTCTTTAGTTTACTCATATCAACTCCGCTTATTTCGATGTACCTCTCCATGCTATCCACTCATGCCCTTCGACTGTGTAGGTTTAACATTCCTTACTTCCATTATACGGTATAGCACAGGTGCCACTACTACTCCGGTTTGTTCACTGCCTTACATCGAATCAGTGCTTACTACCTCATCCCCCCAGATTTGTTCGTAGTAGTGCGAGGAATCCATGGTGTTCACATTCAACGATTGTAACTAGCGAGGCGCTCTTACGCTTACCCTACTATGCCTACTTATTCTCTGGCTGCCACTAAGAACTTTACCTCACTCTCAATGGCATTATATCAATACATCTCACCTTTCGTTATTTCATTCTTCCATCTCATCTCCTCAACGCTCTCTCTCGCCTATTATACACTATAAATATTCACTACACCTACGAACAACACCTCATATCCGAACTCATCCATTCGCTCGTATATACCCCTATCTATTTAACATCCATATACAGCATACTTCAACATCTCCTTCTTCACCAACACAAAAATCAATCATACTTCTTCAACTATCGAATGTCAACCTATCTCATAATCCTGACACATAACTTATTTCTCTCTAATTTACTTGATCTACGCATAACTCTGTGTTTAAAGAAAGGTATTACTTACCCACCACATACCTCTCTCTTTCACAGAAAATCAGGACACCTTGCCTACGCTTATTCTCATTTTCTCCCCCCACCCCAAAATACCACCTGTTATACCATCCCCTTTTTTGATTCAACCATCCCAACCATTCAGGGTGCCCCCAATTACTATCAGATCTGAAGCTCCTACTCCACCCCATCCAGAAACGTCATCTCAAATATCCCCAAAAAAATCGGTACTTTCTTCAACGTTTCCTCAGATTGGATCCATACGGTCACAACCACACACACCTTGATCTTTTCAAACTTAAATTTAACCATTATAATTCTAGGACTCACACACACAAAGCTACTTACCATCAAGCTTATTGTATCACAGTCACTTCATTCAAATATGCAACTTCCTTCTCTCCCTCTTCTCATTGTCTCGTTTCACACCAGCACGTCACACTTATTTCACTTCACACCACTCAATTTCACCTTTCCTTTCATCTTTGTTTCAGTCACAGCGAGCAAATTCAAATGTTGCCCTTTCTAAATACATCATCACCTCTCTCTCCTCCTCTGCTCAACATTTATTCCTCTGAAACACTATCCATGTACCCATACGATTCTACAATTTTCGCCGAAATTTAGAAGGTCGTTTACGGCGATTTCACGACCCATCTCCGAGGCAGTTCATCAGGCATTCTAGCAAGCAGATAGGAGGTTTAGTGGGCAGCCAACCCAACTTACAACGCCCCTTTTAGTCACTTTTCTCGACACGCTAGGACATACGATGTGGAAATTCTTTCTCCCCCACAAGGATATGAGTATAGGGATGGTCTGTAAGTGGTTTGTGATCTAAGAAGCTGGAGGTGTGTACTTAATTTATGTTTGTATATGATTCTGTGGATTAAATGGTGCGTTTAGTAATATGTTTGCCTGGAGGTTATGAGACTATTCAAATGTGTGAAGAATATGATACGCAAAACGAGAAAGGCGTCACCATTAAGAAATGGAGGTAATTTCATCGTTCGGATATGCGTGTACTCTCCCTTCCCTCCATACATAATATATATATATAATATAAATGTATATTCTCTAGTAATATATAATATTATACCAGCTTAATATAAGGTATTATTACTATATACTTACTAATATAATAGTACTTATTCACTTACTATATCTTAGTTATTCAGTCTATATATATCTGGTGATTGACTTGAGTTTCCCGGCTCTTACCAATGGTAGGTACCATGGTTCAAGGCTACTCTAATTCTTCCTCACTCGTTGATTGTAATCGAATGTGATCATTCTCCCATATCATACCATATTTGTCTAGTTTTTTTTTTGAGCATCTTCATTATGTTTAATTCTCTTATATGAGCCTCTATACTTACTTACCTTTATTTTCACCTTTTACTCAACTTCATCCGTACTCAATTTCTATCCTTGATATCTTGTATTCATCGTGTTTTCATCTTCACTCGAGATTGTTTATGCAACTCTTAATGTGAGGAGTTCTCAATTACTCTTTTACTCACATAGGGATCTCAAGCCTCATTTCACCTCACCTTGATGCATATCACCTTATTTCCCTTAAACTAGCTTTGCTTTATTATATATATAATTTTGCTTTGGTTTACTTTTTATTTCTTTAACTTAGTTCTTGGTATTATACATTTCTAATTTCATTCTTCCATAATTTCTTATAAGCCCTCTTACTTTAATATTTTATCTTATACCTCCGTGTTTGGGCTAAGGTTGATCGGCTATTTATTCAATTATACTTATTTCTAAAACCTACCACCTCTATTTCCTTTTCATAGGGGTTGAATAATAATATTGAGTAATACAATAGGTTTTCAATGTATATTCATATCATTTAGCCTTTCTATTTCATCAACTATTTTAAATCCTTTTTCCTTTTTACAAAATTCCTTTACCCCTACTTATCTCCGGAGAGGGAACTCTTCAAGTTGCTGGGCACCTCTAATTCTCATACACATGCATCATAGGAAACCAAGTACTAACAGAGTTACTTGTGTTAACTTTGATATAGAAAGTGGATATTATGAGAATTTTCGCCATATTGGTGATCAAGCAATATGTCTCCTATTAAAAAAAGGCCCAAGCTACTCTCTCCGTGGCCCTTCACTTAAGTCCAGCTTACCTATCTTCTCTATTCTCGTGAGACCTCGTATATGCTGAGTTGTGACTGTGTTATCTATAAATATATATTTATATCTCTAGAAAAAAATCTTACGGTCAGATACGCGACGCTTTCAACTCAACTGTCACCTTCATCGACATGAGCGGTTTGCCATTCTGATCTAGTCTCCTGAGGGCCCTCACTACCTAAGCCCTGATCCTATCTCATATTTCATAATAGCCTCACGACCCGTGTTTCATCATAATCTAAGTGTGTCAGCGTGTATACTTCTCTCCAATACTGCCTAAAATCTCGCGATTTCTCTTCCTCCAGGCATTCTTTACTGACCCAATCCACTTTTCTTCGGTCTCCCAGCCTTAGATGCCCCCAGCACACTTCATCTACATATTACCATAAGCTTATATTATTATCATTCATTCTATATCCACCCATGACAACACACCATCTCACACGTTACATTCATTTATTCTCTTTTCCCCGTGTTTTCAAACCCATCACAACTTCTCCTAAAGATTACATTACCTATTTTTATTATTCTCACCCTTTAACGCGCCCCTAGATTGTCCATTCTGAACACTTACTTCTTGTACATTAGATCTTATTTCCAGAGTTCGACATATGTCATCAACTAACTTACTTTTCATTAATAGACAGGTAACAATATACCCTCATTCAAAAGCACCCCTAGCCCACTTGAGACTTAGTCCCTTTTACACAGTGTTTGGAATATATTATGCCTGGGGGAATCTTATTGGTAGGACCAAAAAAAAAACCAGCCCAGTGGGTTTTTTTTTTTTTGGGGGTTTTTGTTTTTTTTTTTTTTAGTTTGGTGCTTTTATTTTATTTTTGAGGAAAAATAAAATGATTAATAATAATTGAATTTGTTTTTTTATGTAATGTCATTTCAGTATTATTTGACAATAAATTAATAAATAGGTATAAATTTACAAATTAAATCAAAGTTTATAAATGTGGAGTACAACCACAGTTGTTCAATATCCTCACTAGACTTAATGAATGTATCATCATCATTGTGAAAACATTGTTTAAGGTAAATGGTATTTTTATTGTTACAGGTTAATTACTATGTTATATGGTACCACTAACTAGAACCATCTATCTTAATGTAGAAGTAAATTTACCTCACATATTTAAATTTATATTATTTAAACTTCGAACATTGTAACCACCATAATATTAAGCTCTGGAAGTTAGAAAGTTAGCGCCCTATAGTTCAGACTGTAACCTGGAAACTAGCATACCCTTAATGCTATTGGTTTCATAGCCTAGGCATGATTGGACTGATTGTTACAGGGTGGCTAACAGGCAGCAGCAGTATTTAGTTATGAGATTGAAAAAAAAAAAAAAAAGTACATGTATATTTATGCTCGATTCTATATATATGTCATTATATAGAAATATGAGTAAGTTTACACCATCTTCAAAAATGTCAGAGATTGTTTATTATATATTAGGTTAATATATATATATATATATATATATATATATAATATATATATATATATATATATATATATATATATATATATATATTATAGTACCATATTATATACCGTATATAGGTATAGTATTATATAGCCAGCCTACTATTAGTATGACGTAACGCCATAACTAAACATAACATTATATCATTATATGTGTATATAGTGATAGATATTCCTTTAATAAAATATATAAATATGAGATCTATAATTAAATATATTTAGCACAAAGTATTATATGGTACTCTTATTATACAGGTAGATACATTTGTTAGTAGTCTTTTCCAAACAAATTCGCATATATGTATATATATTATGAAACGGTTCAGTATATATATATATATATATATATATATATATATATATATATATCTATTATATATTATATATACTATACTATGATATTATTTATATATATACTATATCATATATATATATATATATTATATATATATAATATGTTACGCAGCAAGTGATATAAGGCTATACTCTCCTCGGTTACTTCATATACTAACCCTATTCATATATTTCTCTCCTATATGAGTTATATATGTAATTAGTAATATAGAGTGGGATATATAGGTACATACATATATAGGGGCACATCCTTCGAGTGGTCGGGGATTGAGGTAAGCAATTTCCATTATGAGCCTTGTATCACTTTTCATTCTCTCCACATGGTCATAGATGGAATCTCATAGTTAATACGTAGTATTCCCAATAAAAACGTGCCTAAACATGTTAATATAAATACAATTGATACTAAGTGAAATTCTTACTAATTGCTCAATAGTACAATATTAGTACAAGTATATATATAATATAGAAATCACAATACAAAATAACAGCGAAAATGCATTGAGCTAGTCAAATCCATTCGAGATATTTTATATAAAAGAAGATATAATAGACCTCGCTGAGTATATAATATCGAGATAAAAATATTGCTTTACTCTTAACAGTATACCTCAACATCTAACACAAAGAACATTTAAAAGTTTATAACCCTTCTAAAAATGAAACTTTGATCAAATAAAAAAAAATTCCCCCGTAATAATTTTATTGGCATCATTTTAATTATTTGCTTCTTATTACTTTCCACTTACATTCAATATCCACAACTATGATATCACATATGCGACATTCCTCCCTTACCACTCTGCACAAATATTAATCTCTCCATTCATAAGTGCATTGTAATTATGATAAGTGACTGTAGAATTAGATTAGATTATTTTGAAAGCAGCTGAAACTATCTTTATAAAGCAAATTGTTCATTATTATTATCTATTCATTAATTATATTATTCATTATTATTGAATAGGTATCTTTATTTCATTGCAATTTATATATTATTATCCTATATATTAATTATTATTATTATTATTATTATTTTAGTTCTAGTCACGCTATCAGAAATTTTTTTAATGCCCAACACATTCTGGGAAGTCCGGCTGACTCCCAAAATAAAAACTAACAAAAAAAATTAAAACCTCTAATAAATTTAATTGTTAATTTTCTTTAGTATGTAGAAACTGATGTAAGAATAAATGTGTACTTAAGAGACTAGAATAAACAAGGAAAACTTACCGGTTAATAAATCGTGGAGCTGCTGTAATTTATTACACATGTGGACAAGGAGACTATATCAGAGCAAGTGCCAGAGCATAGCAGGGAAGGAAACCGTGGAGTCGTGTGGGGAGAATTCGGGGGGAGGGGGTAAAAATAGGGGATTGAATTGGACTCTATTTCTGATATAATTGTTTGTTATGTGGAAGAATGAGATTGTCCTAAAAAAAAAAAAAGATTATAAGTTTAGTTGATGAGAACTTACACATGTGATAAAAGGATTCGGCCCATGCGTGAGAAAAAGAGAAGAAAAAAAAATTAAACCAAAAAGAATAGGAGTGATAAAATTATCGAAATTCCAAATGGAGATAAAGGATAAGAAAGAAAAGATATCTCTTTTCCTTTCTTGTTGATTTTAACAGAAATCTCTGTTAAAGAGTTCCCCTGCCAAGGAAAAAGGAAAAGTAAGGTTGCTCACTTATGAATTGGTTGCAGAGGGGTTTGAATAGGTATGTTTTAGTACCGGGTAGATGTTTAAAGTTTGTTTAGGCTCCGGTACCAGTGCCCTTTTAACCACGGTATATTGAATGTTAGGGACTGCCGACGGAGCTGCAGAGTTTACCTGGTTTGGACGGAATTTGATATAAATATATAAGAATGCTAAAATGCACAGAGTTGCTGCAACAATGGAAAAACTGGACAAAGAAAGTGTGTGTATGTTGATTACTTCCTGGTTTGTAGCGTTTGATCGATGTTATCTAAAAATAAATTTAAAGTCTAAAATTGTGTGATTTGTGTACAAAGGAAGGAAGAGTTTGTTTTTCCCGAGTTGAAGATTAAATAATAAATAGGTTGTATAAATTAATCTGTGTGATATAAGGTCGCGTTCATTTGATTGTTTGAGTGTGAGTTTTGTATTGGAATGTATTTTGTTTCAGTGATATGTCTGTCAAGTAAGTAGGTTTTATTGTGTTTAATATCCTTGTGTTGTGATTCAAGGGTATTGGAAAATGTAATGGATGTGCTTTTTAAAAGAGTGTGTTTGTTATTTTGTTATGTTTATTCATCATTATAAATATGGTATTCTCTTTGTGAGTTTTCTTTTGAGTTTATTCACATATGGAAGTGAGTTGTGTGTGTAATGTGTCTCAGTCGTAATTGGTTGAAGGTGATTGACTTTATTTAAGAGTGTAGAAGTTTTAGTTGAGAGAAGATGAGAAAGTTAATTCTTGTGTAGAATGTGTTGATGATATCTGATTAGCAAAGGAGAAAGATGGAAGGTTTTGTTCTTTCAAGAGAAAGGAAGAGTAAAGGCCTCCATGCGAAAGGCTCTTAGGTGTGGTTTTAGTAGGAGTGGTGATATTATTATTTGGAAGAGTAGATAAGTGAGAACTTTGAGGAAGAGTTTTGCCAGGTGTGTCGTGTGAAGGTATGAGGCTTGATTCTGTTTGTGAAATGGAAAGTTTAGATGAAACTCGTGGAGATTTATGTATAGGATGAGCTTCATTGCACAAAGGAATCGCCTGAGATTCTGATGAAAATGTTAAAGGGGGAGAATAAGTTAAATTTTTAATTAGAGCTGAAAATGACTCAATGTTATATGGAACTTTAATCGCTAAATCCTGAGCTTTCCTTTGTGAGTGTGATAAACTTTGTTCTTTAGGGTGAACTGGAGGAATATAAAGAGCATGCTTAAAGGTAGAGAGAATTTGCCCTTTTGTGTTGGGCAGAGGTAACAAAGATTTAGTCTTTGGAGAACTAGAAAAAGGTGTATTAGTGCCATGTGGGTGGCTATTTTCCCAACTTAATACATTTGTGCTACTATGTATCCTATTTGGGAATAGAGCCTTGGCAATTGCTTTGCCATTTTCTAAATCTACTATATTAACGCTATCCACAGTTTTGTCTCCGATATGGGCATTCGCGTTGCCATTATCTAAATCTACTATATCAATGCTAACCTCAGTTTCCCTTAAAGTATGTGGGGATGAATCCACTATAATTTTCCCTTTTTAATAAATTTTCCTGAGAATTTGTTACTTTTAGTACAATCCTTAACTACTTTTCTTTTGTTTTGTGTATTAATATTTGCGATACCATTTTGAGACTCAGTCATGTTAACTATTCTGTTTGGTATAAGAGAATTTCTACCCCTTGAAAATCATGCTTTAAATTTGTGTTAAAATTCTCGTCGATGTTAATGCATACATTATGAGCTAAAGTATTAGAAAAATTATGAGTGATTTGGAGTATTAACATTATATTTGTCATGCAAAAAGCTTTTAAACCTATTTGAATTTACATTTTTAAGATAAATAGGTATAATGTCTACATCAGAACTATCCTTTACAAATGTTTCAGCTGCTGAGCTGCGAACATTGAGAGTCCCACTGTGAGGATGTGCCATGGCTCTATTTGGATTTCGATTGGAATTAGTCGAGTATTTTCTTCGAAGATGCTCATCTTTGTATGGATGTGCGTAAGGTTTGGGAGCTTCCCTGTATTTCCTGAGTAATGGGGAAGGTCTCCGCCAGTCATTGACAAGTTCTTCCCTTTAAGCAAAATGCATAAAAAATTTGTTGGCTCACTGTGTATGATTCTCTTTAGAGGAATTTTTGCCACTGCGTAAGCGAGATTTTTGTTAGTGTCCATAAGGAGGAAAACATTGAAAGTGCACATCTGGTGTCAAATGTTGCGGTTTCTTCTGGTGATAATAGGTGTGAGCAGTCTCAAATGGTTTGTGAGCAAAAGATGTGGGAGTGTGATACACCATATGTATAGGGTTGTGGAACCGATGGTTCCTGAGCTCCTCGAAAAATTGTTCTCGCAAAGTTGATTTTGCAACATTTTTTTCAACATTTAAGTTTTTCTTTTGGTCATTTCGTGTGGCCCGAGTTGACCAAACTTTGAGAGTATAACATTTTCATCACTCATTGTTTTTGTGATGAGTGTGTAGATATGTTTTGCTTTATAAATATACACTGCCCATAAAAGTTATTGTGTAAATCTATGTTATTCGTTTAGATTAAAAAATTGTTTGTACTTTATCTGATATTTTAAAAATAATGTATGAAAGAGAATGTATATACCCCGCAATGGGGTGATATGCTTATATACCTTTTGTTTACCTTAATTTGCTCCTTTGATTTATGTCCGGCACTTTTTAGGAAATGACAAGTAGCGGAAATCTTCTGCATTCGTCTGAAAGTCTTGGCCAACTCAAATCACTGCTTCAGACAATGTTTGTGTATCTTTTTTTCAGGGTCGTCACTTTCCCATCTCATTCATCCTTCAGTGTCGGGATTGAGTAAAATTTTGTATAAGCCTTGTAAATTTTATTTGGATCAGTAAAGTGATTCCCAATAAAAAGTGCCTAAAACATAAATAAAAATAATTATAGTACAGGAAAATAAATAGATAAATACAAAAATAAACCAAATGCAGATCAGCAAAATCCATTGAGAAATTTTATATAAAAGATATTAAAAGATATTAGAACCTGCTATATTTATATCGAGATAAAAATATTAAAAAAGGTACCTCTCTCAATGGGCCTATGATTATATTCGAGATTACACACAATAATTTTTATTTATTTTTTTTCTATGAATGACTTTCATACCTGATAGATTAAAATTTTGATAGCTCCTAACAGTCACATATGTCAAACCTTTAATAACAAGGATATTCATAAAAATGTTATACTATTACAAAAATTTTTTATATGAATAAGATGGACTCCACAAAAAAAAAAAAAAAAATAATTAAATTCAAAATTTACCAGGAGAAGTACATTTGGCTCTAAATATTGAAACAATATGAAATAAAATATATACTGGGTGCAAGCTTTGAAAACGAAAAAAATTACCATTATACAATCATAAGCCTGTGAATGTTTAAAACAATACTTTCAAAATTGACACCATGAAATTTATTAACATGAAATATATGTATAAAAACATGAAAAACAAATTTATCTACATCATAACCAAAGGTCAGTGTTAGTGTTGCAAACTTTAAATTCATGCCTTTACTAGGCTATTAATAATTTGTCTAACAAAAATCAAAACACTCAAAAAAATTTAAATTAAATATTCACTAAAACCAAAATTTGAACAACAATATATTATAAATTTTCAAATCACTCATGACATACAGAAAACCCTTCCATTAATTTTCCTTTCAAAAACTCAAAAACTTATTATTAACATTTTATTTCTACCAAAAAAAATATTGAATTTTATTACGAAACTTCTTTCAAACACCAAAAAGTAAAATAGAAAAAAAACATGTTTACTAAGGATACAGTTTCATTTCAATGTTCTAGCCAGCCTGCCAAAGGTGACTGGTATAAAAAACTTAGAAACAGTGTGGAAAACTTTAAAACTTATTGCTTTACTTAAATAATACATCTAACAGAACAATTTAAAAGTTTATAATCCTTCTAAAAATAAAACTTTGATCAAATAAAAAAAATTCCCAATATTAATAATTTTATTAGTATCATTTTAATTATTTGCTTATTACTTTCCTTACATTCATATCTCACAACTTATACAAGCGAATCATCTTACACTCTGCACAATTAATCTCTCCATTCATAGTGCATGTAATTTATATTGAGGCTGTTGATTATTATTTAGAACAGGAAAACTTTATAAAGAAAAAAAATTCATCATCACTGTCATTATTATTATTATTATTATTATTATTATTATTATTATTATTATTATTATTATTATTATTATTATTATTATTATTATTATTATTATTATTATTTTAGTTCTAGTATCTAAGTCAACGCTATCAGAAAACTTTATTTTTAATGCCAAACACAAATTCTGGGAAGTTCCGGCTGACTCCCAAAATTAAATCTAACAAAAAATTTAAAAGACCTCACCAATAAATTTAATTATGTAATATTTCTTAGTAGTAGAAAAACTGATGTAAGAATAAATAGTACTTAAGAGAACTTGAGAATAAGCACTAGGAAAACTTACCGGTTGATAAATCTTGGAGCTGTAATTTATTACACATGTGGACAAGGAGACTAAATCAGAGCAAGTGCCAGAGCATATCAGGGAAGGAAACCATGGAGTCGTCTGGGGAGAATTCGGGGAAGGTCAGGGAAAAAAAAGGGGGGATGATGGACTCTATTTCTTGATTATAATTGTTTGTTATGGGAGATAAATTGTTCCTAAGAAAAAAAAAGGGTTATAAACTTTTAAGAGAACTTAGAGATGTGATAAAAGGATTCAGCGCTATGCGTGGAAAAGAGAGGAAAAAAAATTAACCAAAAGAATAGGTACTGGAGCGTAAAATCCAAATGGAAAGATAAGGAACCATGTATAAAGAATAAATTATCATTGCTTGTTAGATTTTAAACAGAAAAGCACTCTGTTATAGTATAGGTATATATATAAATATAATATATTTTATTATTTGTTATTATTTATTTATTATTTATTTATTTATTTATTTATTTATTTTTTATTTATTATTTATTTAGTTATTTTATTTATTTATTTATTTATTTATCTTATTATTTATTTATTATTTACCACGAACCAATATCCTGAGGTTATGGTCAGGAAAATATTTGTATGGTTTCTGACAAGTGAGAAGGTGCAGGAATAATTTAGGCCGATAGCAAGCCCTGCTTCAGCGCACCGCAGGAATGCTTTCCACCGTAAGGCGTGGGTTCGGCATCCTAGTACGCGGCATTTTCCATATGCGAGAAGCATGAGGAAGAGTGATTTGATTTGTGAATAGGACTGTTGACTGTTGTATCGTGATGGCTCAATGGTAATGTGATGTGTGTGTATTTGACGACTTAGTGTGTAAATACATAGCCCGATAACTGCAAATACAGAATAATAGTTGCAAAAGATTTCTCACTAACACGACAAATTTTTATGTGCCGCTCACCGCTGGCCGAACTAAACTCGAAAATATATAATTATAATAATATAATAATATATATAATTATATATATATATACACTATATATATATATATAATATATAATATATATAATTATAATATATTAATATATATATATAAAATATATATAGTATATAATGTATATATATAAATATTATTATAAATTTTACTATCTAATATATATATATATAATAATATAATATATATATATATATATAATATATTACATATATAATATATATATATATATATATATATATATATATATATATAATATATAATATATTAAATAATAAAAATATCATATATATTAAATATAATATAATATAATTTATAATACTATAATATAAATTATATATAAATATATATATATATATATATAATATATATATATAATATAGTATAATATATAAATATATAATAATATAATAATATAGTGAGGGCAGGTGTGAATCTGGCCAGATAAAATTCTTTGGCGTAATTGGATTAAATATAAAAAGAAAACAAATTTAATAAATAAATTTTTTTACTCATTCAATAGCCATGCGGTAGGACTACAAGTTTTATTTAGATTCTTATTCTAGAGAAATTTTTAATATATTTAAAAATTATAAGATTTAGGGAGGAAATTTCTTAAATAGAATTACACTTTTGAAAAATGTGTTTTATTCTTAACTTCATAAAATGAAAAATTGTGGATGGATTGTAATTATTTTTTCAGTTATGCAGTCGAATATCTTAGCTAAACTAGAGAACAAGTAAAATCTATGTTTCAAACAACAGTACATTAGTTTTTTAAAATAACCGGCCTAGCTTGTCCCTATTTCAACCCCATATTTTAAAATCATGATGGGGTGATAAGGGACACCATTGTTATTCTATTTTATGTTATTTAATTATGACATTTTGTACCGATAGACTAATTTTAAATATATAAAGTTACCTAATATTAAGGAAATATAAATAAAAAAAATTAAATTTATATGCAAAATATGAATTTCAAGAAGTGTTCCTATGGTGTCCCTATTCACCCCCTGAATGGGGTAGAATAGGGACACCACATTTTAATTCTTATTCTTATGATCATTAATGACCAATTATTTATACCCTTTATGGCCAATTTAATATAATAAAGACATTACCTATTTAAGTTAAAAATTTAAATAAAAAAAAATTTAATACACAAGTATGAATTCCAGAGATGTCCCTATTACAAAATTTCCACCCTGATATGTGATACCCCTATTCACCCCATCAAGGAAAGTTAATGAATGAGCCCTTCATCTAAACTATTAATTTAACTATTGATTAATTTAGGAATTACATTTATTATTTATATTTTGTGAATTATACAATTTATCATATTTTTCATAATAAAAAATCCAAAAATGTGTATTAGAGAAAAGGAGGGAGACAAGTTTTACTTAAACAAAAATCCGTTTACCCCACCAATGAACTATATATATATATAATCATATACCTATATATATAGTATATATATATATTATATATATAATATATAATATATAGTATATATAATATATATATATAATATATATATAATATAATAATATAATAATATATATATATATATATATATAGTAAAATTACATATATATATATATAATATATAGATTATATATATATAATAATTATATAATATATAACTATATATATATATATATATATAATATATCCTCTCAAAACTCTTCAGATTCGCCGCACAAAACATTCGCGTACAATAAATAGGCAGGGCACCCATCACTCTCTTCCATTCTCCATCATTCTAACACCATCCCTGACCACCCCACCTCTAATTCTTTCATAACCACATCACATATACAAATTGAATAACCAAAGGAGACATAACACATCCTTGATAGTATATGCTATTAATATTAAACCAAACACTTTCGGACTCCATTTATTCTATACACACTCTTCACTATCGTTATATTTTATACTTATGATTCCATTCAAAAGCATACCACCAACACCATTTATATCACTAAAAACACTTGCACCATAGAGTTCCCTATTAAATCCATATGATTTGCGCCTGTTGCAAATCACATAAAACCAAATAAAATTTTATATTCTACTTCTCCCTCATTTTTTTCAATCGATTTGTTCAATGTAAAATATTTGATAACCAACATATCCTTTTACCACTTTCTTAAACGCTACACTTGTTCTTTACCAATCAAGTCATTCAGTCACTCGACGCCCTCTCTTTTGTTACCAAAATACCAGCATACATCTACCCTACAACACTCCTCAATAAACTAATCACCCTATAATTCCTACAGTTCCCCTTATCCCCCCTTACACTTCTATACTTACTGCTCTATCATGGAATTGACCCTATTACCCTCCATAAACACTTTGTTACATACTTCCAAATCCATTCCAATCAATCACCACTCGCCTCCGTTCTTGCATCATTTCACCAGTTTTCATCTACACCTGCAAGAATTTACCATTCTTTAAAACTTTGCTTCTAACCCATAATTGCTAATTACCTCATCCCTAGTAAACCTATTCCTTCTTGACCCTCAAACCCACACCACACTTCACTATACACCTCTTCATTACTTACAATGTTACCGCAGATTTTGAAGAGTTCCCTCCACGCACTCCCTCACATCATTCATTCAGTTACAAAAGCCATCCTTATGCATTATCTGAGCAGATTCCCATTTATTTCATTCTTAAACACTTTCGCGCTTACCGTTTCAGAAGATTCCTATTCATCTCATTCCAAATTGTTCATTTACCCTTTTTTGTTTTTTTTATTATTTCCTCTTTTAGTATTCCTCAGTTTTCCATAATTTATGCTAATTTCAAACCATCTTCTTTCGACAACCATCAATGCCTGTTATTAAAGTCAAAGGTTTTTGTTTTAGTATTTAACCCTGGCAAACATCATTAATTCACACAAAACTCACTGTTAACATCTTACATTCCTACATTTAGCACATCACATACTTCTTTATTTCACTAAGCTAACAACCGCTTCCTTCTTTCGCTTCCAGATTTGTTCAGTTCAACATGTTTACATCATCTGATTTACGTTGCGACCACTATAATACTATATCCTATTTACCCTGAAACATGATTTGACAACTTCTCAGTCTATCACTATCCTCCTTATCGCTTCATTCATCTATCCAGCCACTCAGCTAACTATAATTGCAATAAACAACAACAATAATGATCCGTATCCCATCCAACCCAACATCCACTGATTAATTCCAACACTTAACTCATTCTCCTTCATTCACCAACACAAAATTCAATAAAGGGATCTTGCTTTACATTGATACCGGTCGGCCATATACACTAATTTCGTAGGGAAAATAGAATATACTACTCTTAGAGCTTTCTCAGAAAATGAATTGCGTTTTTTGAATCTCCTAGCGAATGTTTATGGTCAGAAATCAATCAACGTTACATAACCAGTCTCCAATTTTCTCACGAACAACCCAGATATGCTGATTAATACCATCCTTTTTTTGATCACCTATCCAACTTCTAGCGTCTACCAACACAATCAATCTGAAGCTTCTACTCGCCCCATCTAAAACATCTTCAATAATTCCAGAAATCACACTCTCTTCAACATAACCATCAGTAGACCATATGGCACAACCACACATATCTTGACCTTAATTCAACTTAAAGAATTACACATATAGAATTCTAAAGTTACTCACATACGAGTCTACCTAAGCTTCTTGTACCACAGGTTTCACTTCATCAGAATTTGCAACTCCTTCTCTCCCCTCTCATATCCTTTACCACACCGCGCACTTACACATTTCACACACACACCCAATATTTCACGTTCCTAATTCATTCTTTGTTGGTCACCAGCGGCAATCAAATTATGCCCTTCTAAATACCATACACCTCTTTCCTTTTTCATCACATTATATCCTTCTGATATACATATACCAAAAGATTCATACATTTAAGCCGAAAAGATAGGAAGGCCGATTACGGCGATCACGAATTACTCCGAGGCATGCATTACCTTCCTGGCAAAAGATAAGCGGATATTGGGCAGCCAACCAACTACCACCGTCCCTTTGTCGCCTTAAACGAACATGTAGCGACATATGAAGTGGGACAATTCTTGCTCCCCATTATATATATAGATATATAATAATAATATTAATAATAAATATATATAAAATATATAATATATATAAATAATATATATATAATATAATAAATATATAATATATAATATATATAATATATACCGTATATATATATATAATATATATACATATATATAAATAATAATATATATATAATAATATATATAACATAAATATATATATATATATATATATATATATATATATATATATATATAGTATTAATATAATTTAATATATAAATATATATAATATATATAATATATATATATATATAATATATATATAATATAATTACCATATAATATATAAATATATATTATATATATATATATAAATAATATTAATATAATATATATATATATATATATATAATATAGCAGTTATATATATATATATACCTATTAATATATATATATATATATTACACAATGTTTTTCAGATGGACAATCTTAGGAGTAGTTATGTCGTGAGAGATAGATAAAATGAGGGATGAACGTATTAGGAAGTTGTGTGGCGTTGAAGAAAGGGGATTTTTTTTTAAAAAATTGGGATAAGAGAATAAATAAAGTACGTATAGATGGTTAATGAAATGTTTAAAGGAATGATGATAGTCGGTTGGTTAAGCAAAGATTACAGTGGTGAGGTGCTTGGGAATCGGACCTTTCTGGAGAGACCAAAAGAAGTGGGAGATGAGTCAGTAAAGATTTGCCTGAGAGGCGAGAAATGTGGGTTTTACAGAGGCAAGAAGTAAAGTGCATAATAAGAGTGAATGGTTGGGTTTTGTGAGGGTGTATGGTTGTGGCCCACCTGGGCCAAGGGATGAATCCCACATGTGGACGAGATTACCATTTGTGGAAGGGTCCGTCGAAACGCGTTTGTGAAGTTCTAGGCAGTAGAATTTTCTGAACGGCTTATGGTACTCGCTAAAAAGTATAAAGGGGCGGAATAAGGCCTTGCTTTCTTTCGACTATGTGTCATATTGCTTCTGCTACTTTTTCATGTTCCAGTGCATGTCCACGCAACCATTACCCCGAGTCTTGGGGAGAGAAGGTGGATGATAATGATGATGATTTATATTTATTAGTGCTATTTCTGTAAATTTTTAAAGGTATGGACAAAGAAGACGCTTTGATAGTCTTCGCCGAACACATAAAGCAATTAGAAGGTGAAGAAGAAGAAGAACGGGAGCGACAAAAACGCAGATTTAAGCGTCAGCAACGCAAATGCAGAGACGCTTTTGTATCTCTTTTGGACGAATTACACGAGCAAAATGACTTTTTGGGAAATTAACATCGCACTTTAATTCAAATATATTTCAGTGGATATAAGGTATGATGGAATGAATAGTAATGAATTATTATGGTAAGGTTTTATAATTGCATTTCACTGAGAACCTTAATGATTTAACATACACAATTAATTTAATGAGTTAATGAAAGAAAAATAGCTCCCTGTTATGAATAAATTGTTTCATTTTGTTAATAAAATAAACGGTACTTCAATATTTTGCAATTATAATGAAAATTTAATTTTAATAAATTTTCGTTTTTAGAAATTGATAACCACATTAATATCACTTAAATTACAATTTGTATGAGAGTCATTTGATAACAAACCATTGTTCACAAGTCGTGCCGGACCAAAATCAGGCAAAAAATTAAATCAGGCTCAATTTTTTGGCTGACAAAATATTAGAAAATGGATGTGTGCTAGCTTTCAAAGATTTGTAATTTGATTTCTTTATAAATTCCTAAGCTGAGCTCCACAATACCTTCCAGACAAATTGTAGCTCATTTACTATAAGCTTAATTAAGAGTAACTGCATACTACAGACACTTAGCCTGAAAGTGATCTTTAAGACCCGCCTTCTTGAAATGAGGCATGCTAATAAGTCTTCCACAGACTTGACTTCCGTATTTTTCTATTGACAAAAACTGAGTTTTGTTCTGTTTATTGAACTTGACGACTTAAAAATTGAATGTAACAAATTGGTTACAGTTTTTCACTGCATATTCATCGGTGAAATCCTCATCGTAAGAAGGACCAAAATTATTTTTTTTTCCAAATTCACACCATTTGCCAGATATCTTTTCAGTTTTGACTTTCAACCCGACAGGAAAACTTATGTAGATAGACATTCGAAGCCTGGATGTGTTTGCTTGAGAAATTGATTATATCAATTGATAAGATTTGAAATAATTTTTTTTTCTTTCACCGTACCTTAGCGTAACAGATAACCTTTCTTCTCTTCTGCAGAAATTAATTTTTGTAGGATGGTATCTTTTTACTTATTTACTGCCCTAATTTTATTAGTAGTTCATTGAATGAACTTAAGACATTCTTCAATAATTGAAAAATTTATTACTGTCATCTTTAAGATTTTGAAAATTTAAATATGAAAAACCTTCCAAGAGTCGTTTGGTAGTTAGGCCATGAACCCACCGTTTCCTCTTCTTCCTCCTCCGATACCGAAGGTACATAAAGGCAAGCTTCAAACCTTTTATTCCCTTTCGTTCGGTATATGAAACAATACTAAAATTTTGACGGAGGGCAAACGGAGGTTACATGTGTCCAGGCAACTTTACTCCTAACAAACTAAATATTCATTCTTAATCCGCTAACAAATCTTTTCTTAGAATATTTTTATTTACTGCCTTTAAATATCCCAAATTTAATGTAAATATTATTATTATTATTATTATTATTATTATTTAAGTTTTACTTTTAACTTCTAATTCTCTAAATATTTTTTTCTGATTTTCATTTAATTTTCTTAATACTAGTCTAGAAAATAGTTTGCATAGAAAATAAGAGGCATATTTAAATTTATTAGTTTCTGACCGGTTTCGTCCGTAAACTTCGGACATCTTCAGAGTTTCGATTCTAACATTTGAATGAATTATAATACAAGATTTAAAAAATTAAAATTACAAATTAGATTTTAGATTTTTACATTTCATATAATATTTAATTTAAGTGACAATACGTTGAACTTTATGTTAATGTCTGGTTTTAAATGTTTTATGTAGTAAGCCTCAGCTATTTTCAGTTTTTGAGCTTCGCATGAGGAGTGCAAAATTTTGAATGACTGTGAGATATCAGGTATAGTTATTTTGTTATGTTCCGTGAATAAATGTTCTTATATTTTTACTAGAGTTTAAATCGGTGCTGGTATGCCCTATCTGTCAATCTATTAGTCGTGTAACCAATATACGTTGACGTACAGTCAGACTCGGGACATGCGAGTGGTACACAACACTTGGTGATTAACTGAAAGGGTATCATTAGTAAGCAGAAAGAAAGTTTTCTTGTTTTTGTGGTATGGTTAACTGTGATGATTTTTTATATTTTAGCATGTAGATTTAATGTAGATTATTGTAATGCCGCGTAAACATTTTCCTCTTTATCAAGTCTTGCAACGAAGTTTAAAATAAAATTTAATGCTTTCGGAGATATTATTCATTGTCCTGTTTTTTATAGAGGTTGTTGATGGTTTGTTAATTATTTTCCGTTAAATTTAAAAGGGTGGTTACAGTTGATCAGGTTCTGTTTAATTTCTTGAACTACAACATCAGATGTTTCCAATCCTAACACAATTTATAACCCTATATAGAGTGTTTTTACAATTGAATTCTTGTAAGTCGGCCATTATGTGGTTACCACGACTAATGGGTGACGAATGGAGCATACCAGCGATTAAACCTAAAGTAAAATATGAACATTTATTCACGGAACATAAACAAAATAACTATACCTGATATCTCTCAGTCATTCAAAATAATTTTGCACTCCTCATGCGAAGCTCCAAAAACTGAAAATAGCTGAGAGCTTACTACATAAAACATTTAAACCAGACATTAACGTAAGGTTCAAACGTATTTACAATATGATATAAATATTATATGAATGTAGAAATCCACAAGAATCTAATTTGAATTTTAATTTTTTAAATCTTGTATTATAATTCATTCAAATATGTTAGAATCGAAACTCTGAAAGATGTCCAAAGTTCTGCGAGGACGAAACCGATTCCAAAAACTAATAGAACTAAATAATACCTCTTTCTATGATATTTTCTAGACTAGTATTAAGAATGACCATCAGAAAAAATATTTAGAGAATTAGAAGTTAAAAGTAAAACTTATATAAAAACAAAAGCTGACATTGAATTTCTATATTATTATTATTATTATTATTATTATTATTATTATTATGTAGAAATTATAGGGGAATAAGTTTATTGAGTGTTGTAGGGAAGGTATATGCTGGTATTTTGGGGTCCAGAAAAGAATTGCGTCAGTACTAAACTGACAGAGGACTGAATTGGTGAAGAACAAGGTGCGTTTAGAGATTGGTAGAGGATGTGTGGATCAAATCTTACATTGAAACAAATGATTGAGAAAAATAGGGAGAGAAGAAGAATAAATTATATTTGATTTTGATTTACAACAGGCGTATGATAGGTTAATAGGGAAGCTTTATGGCAGGTATTCAGTGATATATGGTGTTGGTGGTAGGCTTCTGAATGGAATCAAAAGTATGTATGACGATAGTGAAGCGTGTGTAAGAATAAATGGTGTCAATGGTGATTGGTTTAGGATTAATAGCGGAGTGAGACAGGGTTGTGTTATGTCTCCTTGGTTATTCAATGTGTATATGGATGGGGTTATGAAGAATTCGAGGTGGGGGATGGCAGGAAATGGTGTTAGGAGAATGATGGAGAATAGGCGACAGTGGAGAGGGGAATGGAGGTGCTACCTATTGTATGCGGATGATTTGGTTCTGTGTGAGAGTCTAGAAGAGGGTTTGAGGATTGGTGGAGAAGATTTGGCAGGAATTATGTAAAGGAGGGGGTTTGAAAGTAAACGTAGATAAAGAGTAAAGTTATGGTTGTGAGGACAGTCTTCAGTGTGAAGTTATGTTAGATGATGAGAAGCAGCGCTGGAGCAAGTGTCTGAGTTTAAATCTTTAGGGTAATATTTGGATGAGAAGGGAACGGATGATGCAAGAGTGTAGTAAGGAAAGTTGTGAATGGCAAGGAAGGTGGCTGGTGCTGGTTTAATTAAATCGTTGGTGAATGTGAAGGGACTAAGTCTCTTGGGTCTAACATGAGGGTATGTTATTACCTGTGTTGTTGTATGATGAAAAGTGAGACTATGGTCTGGAATAAGAAGTATAATAGATCAAAGTTCAATGTGTTCAGATGGACAATCTTAGGGGCATGCTAGTTTGAAAAAAATTAATAAAGTGAGGGAATGAACGTATTAGAGAGATTGTGTGTGGTGTGAAGAAAGGGAGTAAATGAGAGAATAAACGAGAGTACATTGGAATGGTTTGGTCATGTGGAAAGGATGAATGAAAGTCAGTTGGTTAAGCGGATGTATGGTGGAGAGTGTGTTGGGAACCGGAGCCAGCTGGAGAGACCCGAAGAAAGTGGATTGAGTCGGTGAAGAAAAAATAAATGTCTGAGGAAGAGAAATATGAAGGTTTTCAGAGGCGAGAATAAGGTGCTTGATAGCAAGAATTTCGGGTGGTTTTGGTGGATGGGGTATGGTTGCCAGCCCAACCTGGGCCAGGGATGAACCACCATTGACATTTACCATAGTGAGAGTCCGTCGCGGTCCTATGATGCTCTAGGGTGGATTTTCTGTCTGTGACGAGCTCTCACTAATTAATGGTACAGAGGGGGCGGTAAGGCTGGGCTTTCTTTTTCGACGTTTGTCATGTTCTCCTACTGCTTTTCTTTCGATGCTTGCAGCTACCCCCAATCTTGGGAAGAGGAAGGTGAAGAAAGAAAGAAAGAATTATTATTATTATTATTATTATTATTATTATTATTATTATTATTATTATTATTATTATTATTATTATTATTATTATTATTATTATTATTAAGTTTTGAACATTTTATTCTTATTGAATGTTAAGCAAATTAGGTTATTTACACGAGTGTGTGTGTGTTGCAGATTCACAGCGATGTTGGGACAACCAGGATCCACTCCTCTTGATTTGTTCAAGTTTTATGTTGCAGATTTGAAGTCCAGATTCCATGATGAAAAGAAAATTATCAAAGAAATTCTTAAAGAAAGAACTTTGAAGTTCAGGTATATATATATATATATATACATATGTCTGCTGACCCACCTAAATATGACAATATATACACTATGTATACTATATATATATATATATATATATATATATATTTTTATATATATATATATATATATATATATATATATAATATACGGAAGAGCACACGCGTCAAACCAATAACAGTGCTATCTTGTGCTGCTGCTGTTGTATATATATATATATATAACTTATGTATAACCAACATTTTTAACCTTATAGCAGCAACCATATATATATATATATATATGTATATATATCACTTTATATAATATATATATATATATATATATATATATATATATAAGTCGATAAGAACACATATCTATGTAATCTACACACATATATCTTTTTTTTTTATATATATAGCATAGCAACCAAGTTATATATATCTTCCACACCACGCTCTTCCTCTCTTATATATATATATATATATATATATATACTGGCCCACCTTATTGGAGAGGCCACTGCTTCCAGGAAGCCGGCTGCCACCTCAGTGCGGGTTCACAGGTCAGTAAAGAGGATGATAGAGAGAGAGTTTGGCGCGGGGGCGTCAGTAGAAACTTACCCCAGAAGGAGGGAGAATAACTCTATTATCTTGAGAATTGTGACATCTGTTGCAAGTGGGGGAAGGTAACATTGTCTAGATTGAATCTATATTTATATTGCATGAGTTTTTGGGTGGTGACCTGATCTGCTCCCGGCGAGGTCAATTTGGCCTCTTCTGGGCAGTTTCTCTTCTCAAGGGATAGTTTTTGGGGAGAGGGTGTTTAATAATTGTTATTTGGGGGGTTTTTGAAGGTAAGTGTTTGTTAGATGGGTATGAATATGTGTAATCCATGTGACCCTATTGGGAGGGAGCAGGGGGAGATAGCCTATGTAAGTGTTGTAATAGGAAGAATTGAGCTGGTGAAGAAAGGGTGGGGATTTGAGTCTTCGTGTCAGGGGATTGGAGAGAATTTGGTGAAAAGGGTGGGTTGGATTACGGGTTTTCTGATAGAAGTGAGTCCCCACCATCTCCAGGTGTGTGGAGATGGGAGGTTGGAGGTTTCGTCATGTAGGTAGTTGGGGTGGTTTTTAGGCACGGCCTGCAGTAATTCACAAGGGCTGTATTTTGAGAGATTTGTAATTTGTTTGTGTTCGATTTTGAAGGAGTGCTGGGAACCATGCTGGTGGCATAGTTTAAATTTGTTCTAAGAAGTTGTTTATGAATGGTAGTGAGTGTGTGTTCCCTATCTCATGAAGTTGTGTTGGAAGGGGTTTCGGAGAGGTCATTTGGTTTTCAGTTGAGTTGCGGAGAGGGCTGGGTGGTCGATGTGGGAGGCGTTATGTGAGTGTCGTAGGTAAGTCCCTAGTATTTTTTGGGTTTGTTTAAAGGAAGGAGGTTGTTGTTCAGTGTGATTATGGGATGGAGGGAGGATTGATGACGGTCAGTGGTTAAAAGAATGATGGAGGACTTATTAAGGGGGGATGCGGTTCTGTTGGAAATTAACCAATTTTCTAATAAATGTATGATATTCTTGGGTATGTTTTGTGGCTGTGTTTTACGTCTGGGTGTTGGGAAGTAAAGGCTGATGTCGTCTACATAAGTGATAAGTTTGGTGGAGGGTGGATTGGGGTGGGAAGATCTGCAGTGAAAAAGTTGAATAAAAATGGAGAGGAATGGCTCCCTGTGGACGCCGTTTTGTAATTTAATAGAAGTGGGAGAGGTTGTTTTTGTATAAGACTTTGCAAAAACGGTTGGTGAGAAATTGGAAAGTTTTTGTCATTTTTTCTAAAGGGGAATGGAGGATTTTTGAATAAGGATGTGTGTGTGGGACGGTGTCGAATGTATTGCTGTGGTATAGATATGGCCAGGAGGAAGGTGATTGGTTGAAGAAATTAATGATGTATTGTGTGAGGGAGGTGAGGGCTGCTAGAGTGGTTGCTTTTCAATCCGTGTTGGAAGTCTGGGAGAGAAATAGATTGGGAAATTTATTTAATATTAATTTCCTAGCAATTTACTGATGGAGCAAAGCAGAGAGGTTGGACGATAGGAGGAGGGGGTTTGGTCTATTTTTGGTTTGAGTTTAGGGATTATGTATTACTTGTTTCAAATTCATTTCGTTATGTTGCCAAGATTTATTGAAGATGTCTGTGATTAGGAGGATTGCGTTTTCTCCAAGGTGTTTTACGTGCAGGTTGGATATGGAGTCTGGGCCTGTTGCTGTTGAATTTTTGAGGGTTTTAATTGTTTCTGTTATCATGATTGTTGTGAATGGGGGTGGGGGGTTGTGGTCTAATTTGAGTTTTCCGAGTTGTTTTTTTGTTTTCCTATTATCGGCGTGTGTTGGATTACTGGAGATGTTAGCGTAATGTTTAGCAAGACCTGTCACGATTTGTTGATTTTACACAGGGGAAGGGGAGGAGTTGTGGGTAAAGATAGGGGATTCATTAGGGATGGTGGGGTTGTTTCTTAGATTTGTTTAATTTTTGATGACTTGCCACGTTTTCTTATTGTCTTTGCGCGAGATGTTTTGTAGTAGGTATTCAGAAAATTTATTAGTAGTGTTGGTGGTTATGAGGTTAGAGATTTGGGTGTTTAGGTATGTTATTTGGTTAGAAATGTGAGGGGTATAAACTATAAGGAGTGAGTTTTCGGAGGGAGTTTCTTTGTTTAAAGAGTTGGCTGATATTGGGTTTGTATGATTTTCTGTGG
>JABUQX010023886.1:82500-100000 GCA_015478945.1 Trachelipus rathkii | reverse complement strand
TGTTCTCGTCTTTATAATAATAGTTTGGGTGTTTTGGTCAGTAGAAGGAAATCCATTCGTGCTTCCCCCATTTTTCTGTTACATAAAATAAACTGATGTGGCATTATAAATTAAGAATAAATTGATTTAACACTCCCATACTTTGGGGCTGTTACTATGAATTTTACTTCTATTTTACCTTAAATGTAAATTTTAACCGTCTCAGTCTTTAAAGTCATTTTAAACGTTCAAAACATTCAAAAAAAAAATTTAATAAGTTGTTCCTTGTGTTAGTAAAAGGATATTTTTGTTATTAGGAATACCAACAATATTTGGAAGAAGTGTGCGGTCATCATCATTCAAGAAGCAAGAAAAAGAATAAAAGAAAAGAAAAGAAGAGATCAAGATCCAGTTCACGTTCTTATTCAGTGAGTATTATTATTATTATTATTATTTTATTATTATTATTATTATTTATTATTATTATTATTATTATTATTATTATTATTATTATTATTATTATTATTATTATTATTATTATTATTATTATTATTATTATTATTATTATTATTATTATTATAGAAGCTTTTTATAATAAACAACTCCTCACCCAACGCATATTTTTGATGCAAGGGTATTTGTTTCATATGAATTTGATGCGCTGAATTCAAATATGGCATTAGTTTTTGCCTAGCAGCTCACATTTCTAAGATATGACACTTTAGTGATATATACGTAACACTATTTTAGGTAAAATCCATGGATAAAATAAAAACAACTAAACACGGAATTTCTACTACTATGAACAGATTGGAATATGAATTTGATGCGCTGAATTCAAATATGGCATTAGTTTTTGCCTAGCAGCTCATATTTTTAAGATATAACACTTTAGTGATACATATGTAACACTATTTTAGGTTAAATCCATGGATCAAATCAAAACAACTAAACGCAGAATTTCTATTAGTATTTGGAGCTGATTTCATATGAATTTGATGAGCTGAATCCAAATATGAAATTAGTTTTTGCCTGCAGCTCACATTTCAAAGATATAACACTTTTCGTGTTAAAGTATGTAACACTTCTTTTCTTTATCCTTCCTTCTATTTTCCCAGAATGGAGTAAGGTGCGTAACGAGCATCGAAAAAGAAAAGCAGTAAGAATATGACAAGAGTCGAAAAGAAAGCCCAGCTTACCGCCCCCTCTGTCCATTAATTAGCGAGAACTCATCGCAGTCAAAAAATCCACCCCTAAAGCTTCATGGGACCGCGATGGACCTCACTGTGGTAGATCGTCAATGTAAGAGTTCATCCCCCTGGCCAAGGTGGGCCACAACCATACCCCTCACAAATCCCCGCCATTCACCTCCGGTTATACACCTTTCTTCTCGCTTCTACCAACTCACATTTCTCTCCTTCAAACATTCGTTTACTGACTCAATCCACTTTTTCTTCGGTCTCCAGCCGGTCGGTTTCTCAACACACTCGCCACTATACATCCGCTTACCAACCGACTATCATTCATCCTTTACATATGACAAACCATCTCAACTACTTTCATTTATTTCTCTCATTTACCCCTTTCTTCACACCACACAACTCTCTAATAAGTTCATTCCTCATTTTATCATTCTTCTCACACCCTAGCATACCCTAAGATTGTCTTCTGAACACATTGAACTTTAGATCTATACTTTCTTATTCCAGACCATAGTCCTACTACTATACATAACAACAGGTAACAACATACCCTCATTAAGACCCCCCTAGCACACTCAAGACTTAGTCCTTTACATTCACCCAACGATTTAATTGCACCAGCCACCTTCCTGCCATTCACAACTTTCCTACTACACTCTGCATCATCCGTTCCCTTCTCATCCAACACATACCCTAAATATTTAAACTCAGACACTTTCACGAACGCGCTCACTGATCAACATAATTTCAATCTTTACTATATTCTCAATCACAAAACCATAACTTACTGCTTACCACGTTTACTTTCAAGCCTCTCCTTTTACACACACCCTGCCAAATCTCTCACCAATCCTCTCAAACTCTCTTCAGATTCGCCACACAAAACCAAATCATCCGCATATAATAGGTAGGGCACCCTCCACTCATCTCCAATCTCCATCATTCTAACACCATTTCCTGCCATCCCCACCTCGAATTCTTTCATAACCCAATCCATGTACAAATGAATAACCAAGGAGACAATAACACACCCTGTCTCACTCCGCTATTAATCTTAAACCAATCACCATTGACACCATTTATTCTTACACACGCTTCACTATCGTCATAACATACTTTTGATTCCATTCAGAAGCCTACCCCAACACCATATATCACTAACACCTGCCATAAAGCTTCCTATTAACTCTATCATACGCCTGTTGCAAATCCATAAAACCTAAATACAATTTATTCTTCTTCTCTCTCCGTCATTTTCTCAATCATTTGTTTCAATGTAAAGATTTGATCCACACATCCTCTACCACTCCTAAACGCACCTTGTTCTTCACCAATCAGTCTCTCAGTCATCTCGACGCACTCTTAACGACCAAAATACAGCATATACCTTCCCTACAAAACTCAATAAAACTTATTTCCCTATAATTTCTACAGTTCCACTTTTCTCCCTTACCCCTTATATAAGGGTACTAATACCGCTCTCCTCCAATCCCTTGAACCTATACCTCTATAACGCTTTTATTACACAACTTCCAAATCCAATCAATCACCATCGTCGCCTCCGTTCTTGATCATTCACCAGTAATTTCATCTATACCTGCAGATTTACGATTCTTCAAACTTTTTCACTCTGCCATTACCTCCTCTTACTAATAATCTCATAACCCAAAAATTATTCCTTCTTGCACCATCAACCCACACACATTCACTATCCCCTCCTCTCCATTACTGTTAATATTGTGCAGATTTTCGAAGTGTTCTTTCACACTCCCCTCACATCCATTATCAGTTACAAAAGCACCATCCTATTCATTATTCCTAGCAGATTCCCCTTATTCTCATTCTTAACATTTCGCGCTTCCTTCCAGAAGAACCTTCCTTTTCCTTGTAAGTCCCCATTCTTCCTCCTTCCAAACTGTCAATTTCCTCTTGTTTTCTTGCCTACGTATTACACCTTTTAGTATATTCTTTTTTTCGCCCTTATATATTCCAAGCAATCTTTCTTTTTTTGAGTCTTCATCATTTGCTTTTAGTACATTCACACGCTTCTTTTTACCTTTAACCGCTTTCCAATCTACCTCTTCATTCCACCATTTCACTGTTAGCATTCTTATTCCTACTTTGCACATCCACAATACTTCCTTTGCACTACTAACAATTGCTTCCTTCATTTGCCCCCAGATTTGTTCAGTATCAACTTGTTCACATTCAACCGTTTTACTAGCGAGCGCTCTTACATACTTATCCTTATTGTCTTGCTCTCATTTAACTTCTCACTCTTATTTTTAACCTACTTCCTTCCGTATCACCTTCCTCTCCATCCAAGCCCCCACTAACTTAATTTTACATAAAACAACATAATGATCCGATAATCCCATTCTTAACCCCCTCACTGATTTAACGTCCAACACATACTTCAACATCTCCTTCTTCACCAACACAAAATCAATCATACTTTTCACTTCGATATCATCTCTACCTACACCACTCTAGTATACTTATGAATACTCTTGTGTTTAAAGAAAGTATTACTTACACACATACCTCTCTCTTCACAGAAATCAATCACCTTCCTACCATTCTCATTTTCTCCCGACACCCCAAAACCACCTGTTATACCATCCCTTTTTTGATCACCTATCCAACCATTTAGGTCACCCAACACAATCAATCTGAAGCTCCTACTCACTTCATCCAAACATCATTCAGATATCCAAAAAATACGTACTCCTCTTCAAACGTTTCCCTCAGATTGGACCATACGTCAAAAATCATTCAGACTTATCACATTCAAACTTAAATTTAACCATTAAGAATTCTAGCACTCAAACACACAAAATCTACCATAGCTTTTGTACCACAGGTCACTCATTCAAAATTGCAACTCCTTCTCTTCCCTGCTCATTCATTCCCACACCAGCACACACAACATTTTACCAACACTCTTTTCAACGTTTTCCTTTCATCTTTGTTTCAGTCACAGCGAGCAATCAAATTTGCCTTTCTAAATACATCCCATCACCTCTCCTCTCTTCTCCTCAACATTTTATTCCTCTGACATTCCATGTACCCATACGATTCATACAATTTCGGCCGAAAGATGAAGGTCTCGTTTGTGGCGATCAACGACCTCTCTCGAGGCCTGCATGTTACATTCCTGGCAAGAAAATAGATGGTAGTAGGCAGCTCAACCCAACTATCACCGTCCCTTAGTCGCAGGACACATAACGATGTGGCAATTTCTTTCTCCCCCACACACCCACGATATGAGTAGTAGGGATGTCTGTAAATTGTTATGTTATCTAGAAAAGGGGTGTGTACTTTAAGTATGTGTATATGATATGTGGATACATGGTTTCAGTAATATGTTGCCTGGAGGATAAGTGTGTGAAGAATATGAACGCCAAAGAGAAAAGACGCGCCATTAAAAATGGGAGGTAATTTCAATCACTTCAAGTATGGCGTATACTCACCCCTATGTAACACTATTTTAGGTAAAATCCATGGATAAAATAAAAACTAAACCGAATTTCTACTAGTATTTGGAGCTGATTTCATATGAATTTGATGCGCTGAATTCAAATATGGCATTAGTTTTTGCCTAGCAGCTCATATTTCTAAGATATAACACTTTAGTGATATATATGTAACACTAGGTAAAATTCATGGATCAAATAAAAACTAAACACGGAATTTCTATTAGTATTTGGAGCTGATTTCATATTAATTTGATGGCTGAATTCAAATATGGCATTAGTTTTTGCCTAGCAGCTCATATTTCTAAGATATAACACTTTAGTGATACATATGTAACACTATTTTAGGTTAAATCCATGGATCAAATAAAAACAACTAAACAAGGAATTTCTATTAGTATTTGGAGCTGATTTCATATGAATTTGATGCACTGAATTCAAGTATGGCATTAGTTTTTGCCTAGCAGCTCACATTTCTAGGATATAACACTTTAGTGATATAGATATAACACTATTTTAGGGTAAATCCATGGATCACAAATAAATAAGTATACGAAGAGTTAGAATTGCACATTTTGTGTAAAAGTCCACATTAAAAAAACACATCTAAAAAAGAGGAGCTGGTAGGGAAACTGATTTCATATTGGATTCAGCGCCCGCAAATATAATTAAAATCAGTTGTAAAATCCTAGGCACCAAAAAAAATATTTTTTTTTTTTGACCTGTGTTATTATTATTATTATTATTATTATTATTATTATTATTATTATTATTATTATTATTATTATTATTATTATTATTATTATTATTATTATTATATGATATTATTATTTAGGAATTCATATGATTTTTATATTTTTATAAAAGTTTTTGATTTTTATTTCCAAGTTTCAAATAGTTATTTTCTGTTACATTAGGTTTAATTTTCTTAAAAAATCTTTGGAAAACAATTTACAGGAGAAGAAGATATATTTATTTACATTTCCCGACGCGTTTCGTCTCTATACTTGAGACATCTTCATGAGGAATTAATTCTTGTGAGGCGAATGAGTCTTAAATTAATATATAATAATTAAATCAAAATGATATTTAGTCTAACAGATAATACATTAAATTTTATTTTAATGTCTGGTCTGCGTGTTTGAATGTAGAAGGCCGTCCCGCAAAATTTAAGTTTCTGGACTTACTGATCCGTATAGATATTCGTGAAGTGTTTAGAAATATTGCTAATAGTTGATTCCATGGTTGGCCACCCCCCCCCCCCCCGGTTTTTTTTTTTTGAAAAAAAAAAAAAAAATGGGGTTCAAGATTTTGCTGGGACTGTAACGATGTTGATTTGCCCTGTCCGACAATCGATTCGTAGTGTAACCAATATATGTCGACGTACATTCTAACTCAGGGGCAGTTAAATTGGTACACAACGTGATGGTTGTCGGTCAAAGCATCTCTTGTGCTAAAAGAAGATGACAGTTGTTTGGATTTATGGTATGTCTGACTTTAATTTTTGAGCTGTATATAGTTTTGAGGTGAGAGTTCAAAATATTACGAAGGCAGTTCTCTTCTTTATTGAAATCTATAGCATTGGAAGTTTTGAAGAAGAAATTTATCTAATTTTCCTGATTATGTTTACTTTCTTTATTAAATAATTTTGTAATGGTTTTATTAATTAAATTTAAGTTTACACTGAATATTGTGGATGATCACAGTTAATTAAAATTCACCGACTATTTACAAAGAATCTAACGTAAAAATTAGTTTACAGAGAATACAACCTATGTTCAACTTGGAAAACTTTTTATGAAGAAATTTGCCGCATTAAGTAAAATTTAATTAACTGTTATCATCCACATTCAGTTGAAAATTTAATTAATAAAACCATTAACAAAATTATTTATAAGAAAGTAATAAATAATCAGGAAAATTCGAATAAATGTTCTTCTCAAAACTTCTAATGCATAGACTTCAATAAAGAAGAGAAGTGCCTTTGTAATATTTTTGAACTCTCACACCTCAAAACTAAAGACAACTCTCAAAATTAAAGTCAGACTATACCTAAAATCCCAAACAACTGTCATCTCTTTAGCACATGGGAGATAGCTTTGACCGACATACGCATCACGTTGTGTACCAATTTAACTGCCCCGAGTCGACTGTACGTCGACATATATTGGTTACACTACGAATAGATTGTCGGACAGGGCATATCAACATCGCTACAGCCCCAGCAAAATCTTTGAGCATTTCAACACGGCATATGGTAAATCAACTATAAGCAATATTTCTAAACACTTCACAATATTATAAGGATCAGTGAAGTCCAGAAACTTAAAATTGCGGAGGCCTTCTACATCAAACACCCAGACCAGACATTAACATAAATTTTTAATGTATTATCTTTAGACCTAAATATCATTTTGATTTTAATTATTATATATTAAATTTAAGACTCATTCGCTCACAAGAATTAATCCTCTGAAGATGTCTCAAGTTTAGAGACGAAAAACGCGTCGGGAAATGTAATAAATATCTCTTCTTCTTCCATGTAAATTGTTTTCAAAGTATTTTAAGAAAATTAAACTCTGTAGCAGAATAACTATTTAGAACTGGAATAAATCAAAAACTTTTATTATTAGTATTATTTAATTATTATTATTATTATTATTATTATTATTATTTAATGTGAGATTTGAAAGCCTTTTCCAATTTCCTAAAGGTATCAACCGCTACATGATTGATTTTTTTTAAGACTATTCTAGAGTAGAAAACAGCAACTGCTTTCTGATCTTTTAATCTAATTTTTCGACTGGTCACTTCAATCATCATCCGAGACGAGTTCTAGACTAAATTAACAATTGATGAAACAAAATAAATTTTATTTAAATTAAAATATGTGAAGTAACAAATTTAAAAGATTAATAACTATCGTTAAATCTAAAATCTTAAAATAGTAAATTATATCAATAGAGAAATTCTGACTAGTACAACTCAAAAGATATTCAAAAAATTTCCCATTTCAGTGTACTTGATATTGATACAATTGGTTTTGTGATTTTTTGATTAAGGGTGACTCAGCACATCAATTCGAAAAAATTTCCTTATTCTTATCATTTAGAAATTTATTATTATTATTATTATTATTATTATTATTATTATTATTATTATTATTATTATTATTATTATTATTATTATTATTATTATTATTATTATTATTATTAGTAGTATTTAGGAATTGAATATTAGCTTTTGATTTTATAAAAGCTTTACATTTAATTTCTAAGGATCTGAAAGATTTATTTTTGGACACTATTAAGTTTTACTTACAATAAATTAACAACAGTGTAGAAGGCTAATTTTATTGCACTTCCTGACTCGTTTTGTTCTTTGTGCTTTAAAACATTTTAAAACAAAAGTTGTTTGGAAACTAATTAGTTTGACATAGTTAATAGTATAAAATTAGTTAAATCAAAATAATATGTCAAGTTTCAAATAGGACATTTCATTAAATTTTATATTAATGTTGGTCCTATACCCATTTTTTTTATGTCAAACCACCTCCGCAATGTTTAGCTCTGGACTTCACATGAATGCGAATAATGTTTTGTTTGTGTGGAAATTTGAAAGACACTGTTGGGTTTGGAAGCATGTTGAAAATGCCCCATTCGACAATCTATTTGTCGTGTATCAATATATGTGGACATACAGTCTAACTTAGGGCTGTAAAAATGGTCACGACGTGATTGGTTGTCGGGCGAAAGCATCTCTTATTGGTGAAGGAAAGAAGGGTTGGACTTTAATATATTTGAAGTTGCGTGTGGTTTTGTGGTGGGAGTTCTGGATATTAAGCCTTGACACTTTTCTTCTTATCAATATCAATACATTGGACGTTTTGAAGATACAAAATTTTATGTTCATATATATATATATAATATATATATATATATATATATATATATATATATATATATATATATAATATTATATATATATATTTATATATTATATACTATATATATATATATATATAATATATATATATTATATATATATATAATATATTATTATTATTTATTATTAATTAATATTGGGGATTATTTGGTTTTGTGTGGTAAACCTGAAGAGAGTTTGAGAGGATTGGTAAGAGATTTGGCGGGTGTGTAAAAGGAGGGTTTGAAAGTTAAACGTAGATAAGAGTAAGGTTATGGTTGTGAGTGAGGACCGGTCCACAGTGGTGAAGTTATGTTAGAATGGTGAGCGCTGAACAAGTGTCCTGAGTTTTAAATATTTAGGGTGTGTGTTGGATGAGAAGGGAACGGATGAAGCAGAGGGAGCAGAAAGTTGTGAATGGCAGGAGGTGGCTGGTGCAATTAAGTCGTTGGTGGATGTAAAGGGACTAAGTTTGAGTGTGCTAGGGTCTTACATAGGGTATGTTGTTCCTGTGTTATTGTTTAGTAGTGAGATTTGGTCTGGAATAAGAAGTATAGATCTAAAGTTCAATGTGTTCAGATATACATCTTAGGGGCATGCTACGTGTGAGAAGAATTGATAAAATGAGGATGAACCGTATTATGAGAGTGGTGTGTGTGAAAGAAGGGGTAAAATGAGATATAAATGAAAGTATGTTTGAGATGAACATGGTCCATGTGGAAAGGATGAATGATAGTCGGTTGGCTAAGCGATGTATAGTGGCGAGTGTGTGGGGAACGGACCGGCTGGGAGACCGAAGAAAATGGATTGAGGTCAGTAAACGATGTCTGAAGGAGAGAAATGTGAGTTTGGCAGAGGCGAGAAAAGGGCATGATAGGAGAAAATGGCGGGGTGTTTGTAAGCGGATATGGTTGTGCACCTGGTGCCAGGGGATTGAACCCTACTACTTGACGGATTTTACGCATAGTAAGTGGATCCGTCGCGGTCCCGTGAAGCTCTAGGGTGGATTTTTCTGATTGCGACAAGTTCTTACTAATTAAATGGTACAGAGGGGGCGGTAATTCTGGGCTTTCTTTTCGACTTTTTGTCATATTCTCCTACTGCTTTTCTTTTACGATGCATGTAACGGCACCTTACTCCAATCTTGGGATAAAGAGGTAGGTAAAGAAAGAAGAAAGAAAATATATAATAATGTGGAGAGGTTATAGGGGGCGGTAGGCTCGGCTTTCTTTTTGGAAACTTGTGTCATATTCTTCTACTACTATTCTTTTCCGTGCAAGTCACGCACCTTACCCCCAGTATTGGAGAAAAAAAAGGAAGATAATGATGTTGATGATTATATATATAAATATATATATTATATATATAATATATAGTATATATATTATATATATTATATATATATATATATTATATATATATATATTATATATATATATATATATTATATATAATATATATAATATATATATATATATAATATATATAATATATATATATATATTATATATATATATATATAATATTATATATATATATATATATATATATATATATATATATATATATATATATATATATATTATATATATAATATATATATATACCGGTATATGTTATTTTTCTAGTCGAGCGAGAGTGGACGTCGTCGTCATCATTCAGTCCGGCGGTCTCGATCGCGGTCAAAAAGTTACAGTGAAGATTCGGCCGAAGAAGAACGGAGGAGGAGAAAGAAGAAGAGCAAGAAGAAGAAAGGAAGAAGTCGATCGGTGAGGGAACAAAGCTAACAGTAACCTCCATATTATTATTATTATTATCATTATTATTATTATTTTTATTATTATATTATTATTATTATTATTATTATTATTTATTATTATTATTATGAAAGAAGGATTTTGAATGCTTCATCACGATGTAATTATTACTGATTAATACGTTATTTCTATCATTATTGTAATTATAATGAGATATTCATATTGAATGCTATATTGCGGTATAATTATTATTAGGGTAGGTTTGTTTAATGCGTTATTATTATTATTATTATTATTATTATTATTATTATTATTATTATTATTTATTATTTTATATATTATTATTATTATTATTATTATTATTATTATTATTATTATTATTATTATTATTATTATTATTATTTTGGAATTCAATATCAGATTTTGGATTTTATAAAAGATCTACATTTAATTTCCATACATATAAAGATTTAATTTTGGATATTATTAAATTTATTTAAAATAATTTTAGAAAATAGTTAGCAGTTGAAGGGGAAAGCATATTTACATTAATTTTCTGACGCGTTCTTTTCTAGACTTCAGACAACTTCAGAAGAAGATTGTAAATGAATGAGTGTAACTTAGCTATTAGATAAAAGAATGAAATCATATAATGTTAATTAAGTTTCCGTGATGGTTCATTTATTTTATATTAATGTCGAGTTTACGATTTATGATGTAGAACTCCTCTGCGATCTTTACTTTTTAGACTACACAATACGTATAAGATTGTAAATGTTTTGAAATATTACCTATGGTTAATTTGCCATTGGTCGTGTGGAAATGTGTAAAGACTTTGCTGTGTTTGAAACAATGTTGATATGCCATATCCGACAATCTATTCGTCGTGTAACCAATATATGTCTACATACAGTCTGACTCAAGTCTGTTAAATTGGTACACGACATGATGGGTGACAGACGGGGCATCTCTTGTAGTGGAGGAGTAAGATAATTATTTTGACTTGTGGTAAAGTCTGACTTTAATCTTTGAGTATTCTTTAGTTTGGAGGTGAGAATTCAAGATGTTACGCACGCTCTTCTCTCCTTATCAAAGTCAAATTAGCATTGGACGTTCTGAAGAAAAAATTTAGAATTTTTCTGGTTATTTTAATTTTTTTTTATTGTATAACTTAGTAAGAGTTTTATTAATTAAATTTTCAGTTAAATATTATCAAAGTTGAACATAGGTGTTACGGTAGACTAGAGTAAATAGTCGCACCATAGTTCATATATAGACCATTATTTGTGGGTTTGACATGTATACCTGTTGATAATGAGCCATCAGAATTAGCGTTGAATTTAATATCTGAAAAACTAATTAAAAGGAGGGGTTTGAAAGTAAATGTAGATAAGAAAAAGGTGATGTAGTGAGTGAGTGAAAGGAGTCTGTAGTGTGAAATCATGTTGGATGGCGAGCAATTGATTCGAAGATCTTGAATTTAAATAATTAGGCTAAATGTTGGATGAAAAAGGAACTGATGTTTCAGAGTGTAGTAAGAAAGTTGGGAATGGTAAGAACGTGGTTGGTGCAATTAATTTCTTTTTGATTACAAAGGGACCAAGTCTCGAGTGCTCTTTTAGTGTTGATGTATAATAGTGAAACTATGGTGTGGAATAAGAGGTGTAGATCTAAGGTACAATCTGTTTAGATGTACAATCTTATGGGCTTGCTAGGTGTAAGATGAATTGATAAATATTAAATAAAAATCTTTGGGGAGTTGTATGGTGTGACGAAAGGCGTAAATGAGAGAATAAACGAGTGTGTTAAAGATGGTTTGGTCATATGGAAAAGATTGATGATTGTCGGTTGGTTAAGAGGATATAGAGGTGTGAATGTGCTAGGAAGTACCGACTGGGAGACCGAAGAAAAAATGGATTGAGTCAGTAAAGGAATGAGAGTTTGGCAGAGGCGAGAAGAAAGGTGCATTAGGAGTGAATGGTAGGATTTTGTGATGGGATATAGTTGTGGGTCTGGCCCAAGGGATGAATCCTACATTGACGAGATACCACAGTGAGGGTCCGTCGCAGTCTTGTGAAGCCCTAGGATGGATTTTTTTTTGACTGTGACAGGCTTTCACTTAAGCGTAAGAGGAGGGGGGGATGCTTTCCTTTCGACTTCAAGTCATGTTCTTCTACTAACTTTTTCGTTTCCGGTGTATGTTGCTCACTTCACCCCTATCTGTGGACAGGAGAAAGATAAATGTGATGAAGATAAAAACTAATGGTACTATTATTGAACAAGTTTCGTAAGTGAATTTCAAGCATGACAGCTTTTGAATTCTGTTTAGGAATTGACACAAATGATCTACGTTCCTGAAGTATCGACATACTTTGTGTAAAATACGAGGTTGAAGTTGTTTCACTAATAGTTTTGTTTTCTAGGGTGGGCATGCAGAAGTCAGCAAATGTAGGTCCAAGTAGCGAGCCCATCAACACTCCGTCAGCTTGTAGGTATATGTTTTCTTTAAATTTAAACGGTGTTTGGGTACAGCAAATTAATAAAAGATTCCTCATATGTTGTTCTGATAGTTTCTGGTGGGGGTAGGTAATTTAATGATACATTCTGTTTGTTATTATGTCAATCGTTTCAAGAACTTTTACATTTGTGAATAAAGATTCTACATCAAGTAAGGTTAATATATTAGTGTCTAAAAGTTTTAAGTTTGATAATTTACATAATGTTTCATTATTTGATTTAACTATGAAAAAAGTTAAGATATGGTAGGATAATGCTGTTGCAATATTTTGCAATTTCTTGTGTAACCGTATCACACATTGATATTACAGGCCTCAAAAGTAACTTTTCTTGGGTTTTTGCATAGTTTGGCAATTCATATATGTCTTACATTATAAAAAACTGGATTTTATAATATATATATATATATATATATATATATATATATATATATATAAATATTATATATATATATATATATATATATATATATATATATATATATATATATATATATATATATATATATATATATATATATATTATATATATATATAAAGATATATATATATATATCTGGATATATATATATATATATATATATATATATATATATATATATATATAATGGATTGCCTAAGTACTCAAAAACCAGGAAAATTCAACTTGAGAATTTTTTTAATATCAGTGTCTGGTATTGTTACACACGAAATTGTCCAATATCTCCGACCATATCTTAATTACTCTTTTATTGTTAGTTAAATCGAATGATGAAACATTATATAAATTATCAAGCTTAAAACTTGAAGACACTAATTTATTCGCCTTACTTAATGTAGAATCTTTATTCACAAATGTGCCAGTTCTTAAGCGATTGACATAATAATAAACAGCGTGTATCACTCAAATAATCTATCCCACCAGAACTATGAGAATGACATATGAGAAACCTATTTTTAATTTTATATACCTAAACAGTTTAAATTTAAAGAAAACGTATACCAACAAACTGATGGAGAGTCGATGGGCTCACCACTTGGACCTACATTGAGAATTTCTATATATCCAATCTGAAAAACAAAATCCTTAGTGAAACAAACAACTTTAATTCCTTATTTTACATAAGGTTCGTCGATGTTACCCTTACTATCTTTAGGAAGGTAGATCATATACATCAATTCATCATCAGAATTCAAGTTTTCATACTTGAAATTCACTTACGAAACTTGTATCAATAATATTATTTATTAGTTTTTTAGATATCAAAATCAACGTTAATTCTGATGGCTCATTATCTATAAGAATACATCTCAAACCCATTGATAATGGCCAATATATAAACTGTGGATCATATTGACCGACTATTTACAAAGAATCTATCGTTAAAACTGTGGTCTATCGAACGTACAACATATGTTCAACTTTTGACGAAGAAATTAGCTTTATCAAGTAAAATTTAATTAACTGTGATTTTCCACAATATTTAATTGAAAATCTAATTAATTAAATTCTTATTAAATTATAAAGAAAATAAAAAATAATGAGAAAAATTCTACTAATTTTTTCTTCAAAATGTTCAATGCTATTGACTAGGATAAGGAAGTGAACTGCCTGCGTAACATCCTGAATTCCCACCTGAAAACTAAATACAGCTCAAAGATTAAAGTTATTTTATCACAAGTTAAAATAGCTAATCTTTCTTCTTCACTACAAGATACGCTTCGTCCGACACCCATTACGTTTTGTAGCAATTCAACTGCTCTGAGTTAGAATGTATGTCGACATATATTGGTTACACAACGAATGGATTGTCCGATAATGCATATCAACATCGCTTCAGAGTTTAAGCAGAGCAAAGTCTTTGCATATTTCCACACAACAAATGGCAAATCAACCATAGGTAATATTTACAAAATATTTTACAATCTTATACGCATTGTGTGGTCTAGAATATAAAGATCGTAGAGGTGTTCTACATCAAAAATTTTGAATTCGACATTAATGTAAAATTAATGAACTATCATTGAAACTTAATTAATATTATTTGATTTCATTCTTTTACATAATAACTAAGTTACACTCATTCATTTACAAACAATCTTCTTCTGAAGATGTCTTAAGTCCAGAGAAGAAACGCCTCAGGAAATTAATGTAAATATGCTTTCCCCTTCAACTGAAAACTATTTTCTAAAATTATTTTAAATAAACTTAATAATATCAAAAAATAAATCTTTAGATGTTTGGAAATTAAATATAAAGAAATAATTATTATTATTATTATTATTATTATTATTATTATTATTATTATTATTATTATTATTATTATTATTATTATTATTATTATTATTATTATTATTATTATTATTATTATTATTATTATTATTATTATTATTATTATTATTATTATTATTATTATTATTATTATTATTATTATTATTATTATTATTATCCTCCTCATCATTACCATTATTGTTATAAGGAAACTTTTATTTTTAAAGCTTTACTTTATATAATATTAATTATTATTATTATAAAAGGCTTATTTTTATAATTCGTCATTGTTATTAGAGAAAGGTTTATTAATTTTCTACACCTTGGTATTATAAATATTATTATTATTACTAGTATTAATAATATTTCTCTTTGGAAATTTCTTGAAATTTTTCAAGCATTTATAAAAGGCTATTTTTTTTTTTTACTTTCAAATATTAAAATGAAGAATGATGCTGTTCTTTCATCCATCCATCATTAATGTATTTTCTTTTTGTTATTTTTAATGTTTTAATTTTTCTTTTTAAATAAAGTTATTGGAAACTTTCATTCAGACACTCTTGTTCACATTTAATTCATATATTTTACTTTCTCAGATTATTATTTTAATCTTGACACTCCTTTATTAATTTGAACTTTTTATTATTAATTTTCATTCGAAAAAGAAAAAATGAATAAAAGTAGCTTATTATTAAATAGAAACTTTATTTTTTTCCACATATCTTGGATCATGTTCAAGACGCTCTTGCAAACAATATAATAAGAGCTATTTATCCTATTGATAAAGAACTAAGGGTGTTCCAATATCCGGATCAGAATGGTTCTTTTAACCGGTCGTCACTCTGAAGGAATTCCGGTACCTTTTAGATGATCTTAAAATTTGGAAATAAAAAGGTGATTCAAGTCCAAATCAGGAATGTAAGATGGATGCCTAATAACTTCTCATGGTATCCCAAGCAAAGTTAACATTGTTTGACGAGAGGAATAAATAGTGGTACTGTTAATCTGGAAGAGAACCCTTTCTTTAAAGCTTTGTCTAAGTTTCTCAACATATTTTCATAATGTTATTGCTCTTTATTCATATCAAACAGGGGTTCTTAGCATTTTTTGTGCCGCGACCCATAATCAACAAGACGGTTAGTTTAGCGACCCATGGCTCTTTAGTTTGAAGTTAAAAATGCTACTGAAGTAATATACAAGTATATTAACTTTATTGTTATTAGACGGAGTGCAACAAAATGCTCTTCCATCTGAATTCATTTTTCATGGTTTACACGAGTTAAACACGAAGGTTTAAAATTTTAAAAAGAATAAAATCTGCGAACAACAACAACCCAAAATTTTTGTCGTGATTCATAGGTTATTAACCCCTGCTCTAGAATGTCAACAACCAAGATATCTTAAAACTTCCTAAGAACTGTTGTCATTATCTTTGCCCTCGACCGTTCTGCTTTTCCTTTGTCTGGATCACTCCCATCCTTTTCGTAGCCATTATTCTTTTGTCTTCGAAATCGCGCCAATAGTAACATGTTCCTTCTCTTGTTACAATATTCTGTAGAAGGATTGAAGGATCTTGATCCTGTTAGTTCAACAATTTTGTAGAAAGGTCAGCTCTGTTTCTAGCTGATCTTGGTTCATCATCATAGAAACCTATCAAGCAGTAAGCTTATTCAACCTAATTCATCTAACAGACTTTCATTTGAACATTAGAACATTAGAAATAAAAAGACAATAAGAAGCCACATGGGCCTATCAAGACTGTCCCAGTCAAGCCAATAGAACCAATCACCAAACAACATGCTCATGCAAGTCCACAAAGCACCCTAGGGCTTGTCAATACTTACAGGTATCACCACGTCCCAACTAAAAGGAAAAAAGAGCATAGCAATGTACATGTAACCACACTACAAGCTTTAAATAACTTTGTACCAACATACAAATTAATTCGTAACTTAAAAACCCGTACAATTTTGGCTTAGTCAAAATACACTACACGATACCCAACCCATCCATATACCTATCCAATCCTTTCTTAAATGCTGCAATCGAGTCGCACTCAACAACCTCCTGTGGCAAACCATTCCAAATTTTAACGATCCTATTACTGAATGAATGCTTTCTTATATCAAGGTGGCATGCTTTCTTCTTAATTTTCTTACTATGCCCACTGGTCTCCCGTCCGTACTCCACTATGAAAAATTTATTGACCTCTGCATTATCAATATAGGTAAATATTTTGTAGACTTGTATCATGTCCCCTCTGAGAAATCGCCTTTCTACAGAAAACACTCCTAACTCCTTCAGCCTCTCTTCATAGCTCCTATCCTCAAACCTAGAAATCATCCTTGTTGCACTCTCTCTAGCATATCTGTCTTTCTTTAAATAAGGGGCCCAA
>JABUQX010023886.1:12500-70000 GCA_015478945.1 Trachelipus rathkii | reverse complement strand
TCCTTTTATGTTTCAGACATTTCTCCTTTCATGTTTCAGACATTTCTCCTTTTATGTTTCAGACATTTCTCCTTTTATGTTTCAGACATTTCTCCTTTTATCCAAAAATTTCCCAGTAACCCATCACACTCTTTGTGCCACTGATTTTGTCGAGAAACGAAACTTCACGTTCTGCAAACTGTCCACAAAAAAGATCATGAATTCGACATCTATTAGTGCCCCACTCTAGACCATCTCGCTTCACTCAGATATATATATATATATATATATATATATATATATATATATATATATATATATATATATATATATATATATATGGGGGGTTCGGTGTATTTTTTGGGTGTGTAAGAGATATATATATATATATATATATATATATATATATATATATATATATATATATATATATATATAGAGAGCCAGGTCTGCTGCCCCTGATCCCAGACTGAGGAGGGGGTGCGCAAACATGCATTTTAATCTGAGTACATATGAGCATTTCTGAGCAGCAACATCAGACATGGAAAGCCCAACCTGTTAATTAATGGCCAGTGGGGGAATTCTTTTCTCCTTTACAGAGAGAGAGAGAGAAAGAGTGAGCAGAGAGCAGGAGAAAGAGCAGAGAGAGAGATATATATGAAAGAGAGAGCAGAGTAACCGGCTCGCATAGATATTATGAGTATAACGAGCTCTGAAGTGTAAAACTTAGGCTAAGCCATCTCTATAAATCGCTTAGTACAGTTTGGATTTAGCACTATGGAACGGTTGATTTTGAACAAGAAAGAAGAAAGTTGGTGGTAGCCGCAGCAGAAACGATGAGCGAACTTACGTCTCAATTTGTGAGACGTAATTACATACGCCTTATTGGCATTCTTTAAAAATATTCGAAACAAATACAGAAAAGTATTTATTCTCTCTCTCTCTCTTCTCTCTCTCTTCTTTCTCTCTTCTTTCTTCTTCTTTTCTCTCATTACATTTTCCTAGTAAAGTATTTGGTTTATGCATCGTGTTTTTTTTTCCGGAATTGTTTCAAAATATAATAACGTTACAATACATACATACACTCATCCACACTAACGCACACACACACACACACACACATAGGCATATATATATATATATATATATATATATATATATATATATATATATATATATATATATATATATATATATATATATATATATATATATATATATATATATATATAAAGCAATAGAATTGAAAGAAAAAAAGCATAATTTGGAGAGGAAGTTTTGAAGAGAGAGAGAGAGAGAGAGAGAGAGGGAGAGAGAGAGAGAGAGAGAGAGAGAGGAGAGAGCCAGCCTGATCTAATCAGTAAGTTGATTGATTGCTCAAAGAGTTTCACACCCAAACTCACACACACACATATTTGTATATATATATAAAGAAAGAAAGAAAGATATATGAGGAGAAGGAGGAGGAGGAGGAGAGAGAGAGAATGGATGGAAGGAATGGAATAATAAGATTTTATTTTATCCACCTAATTATTATATCCCATTTTAAATTTATTTTGAGAATTATTTGAACTTACCTATTTGTTAAGAGTTTTACAATAAACTATATGGAGAGAGGAGAGAGACATACATATATATATATATTTGAAAGAGTGAGAGCAGGAAAGAGAGGAGAGGAGAGGTATATACATATATATATATATATATATTATATATATATGAATAGAAAATAATATATATATATATATATATATATATATATATATATATATATATATATGAGGAGAGGCAGAGAGAGAAAAGGATGGAAGGAAAGCTGGAGAAGGAGAGAGAGAGAGAGAGAGGAGAAGGAAACTTGATGGCATCCATATTGTAACACTCTTAAGATTCCAGAAGTCCTGACATTAATTTTGGCTCCCACCATAAAAACTGATGAAAAACTGTTTTGATCTCCATGAAAGAGCAGTGGAGAGGCAGGAGATATAATACTATGGTGGCATTTCTGAAAGTCAATCCCCGGATATGAGAAAGTAATCTAAAAATTGCATCCTTAACTAAAACCTTAAGAAAAAAAAATGTGGAAATTATTTATCAAACGAGAGGAAATTATTCGCGTTAGGAAACTTCCGTGCAAGAGATACAGGGACAAGTGGCTCTTCTAGGCTCGTGGAAAATTCCTTTTTACAGTTAATGATAGGCGATAAAATTAGGAAATGTAGTTATTATTATTATTATTATTATTATTATTATTATTATACATATATATTATTATTATTATTATTTATTATTATTATTATTATTATTATGTATGTATGTATGTATTATTATATATTACTATTATTTTATTATTATTATTATTATTATTATTATTATTATTATTATTATTATTATTATTATTATTATTATTATTATTATTATTATTATTATTATTATTATTATTATTATTATTAATAGTTGTAGTACTACTAGTAGTAGTAGTAGTAATTGTGGTGGTAGTGATAGTAATAATAGTAAGAGTATATTTTTTCTACCATTCTTTTTCATTCATTATTAATAATTAAAAATCTTATTATTTTTATCCCTTCTTCTGAAACAAATTGAAATACATTTTTTTAATCCTTCGTGAATACCAACAAAAATATTTGCTACCTTAATTTTCTTAACTCTTCACTTCCATCCACACACAGACATACATACATACATACACCTACGCGCGCGCACACACACCCCATTACTATTCACTCCAGCAAACATCAAACTCCTCTAAAATTACTCTGAAGTATTATTAAGAAGAGACTGTTTGTTTTAAAATGGGAAACAATGATGTTGACTGAGTAAATTTTGCTAACTTGTTATCTTAAAATCGATTTAGCTCCTTTTGCTTCCTTCTCTTCTTAGGGAACAAAATTTGAACTTAAAAGAAAAAAAAAAGATGACGTAGCAAAATGTTTTATGTTTGGCCAAATAATATTCTTTGTATATATAAGCTACTGGCAAAACACTGCCTGAAATTGTCTCCTGGAAACTGGAAACTTTGGTAATAAATTTAAATTTTCTTTTTTTGTATTATTTTTTATCCGAGTCCACATTTTAAAATTAAACACGTCTCTTGAGGAAAACTTTTACATAATAAAACACAAAAAAAAAACAATAAGATGCATACAAACAGTATCAATAAAATATACTTTTTTTAAGTAAAAACTATCTGTTAAACACCATCACTAAAATGTGTGATACCTCTTAAATACATTATAATTGTACTAAAATTTAGAAATATAATTATTATTATTATTATTATTATTATTATTATTATTATTATTATTATTATTATTATTATTATTATTATTATTATTATTATTATTATTATTATTAGTATTATTATTATTATTAACATTATTATTATTTACATTATTATTATTAATATTTTTCTTCTTATTTTGAATTCATTTGCTGGTCAAATAAACAGTTTTACTTTCTTCGAAGACTGAAAAGAGCTTAACCATAAAAATAAATAAAAAAATAAATGGTTCTGATTTTTGAAAGCAGATGTTTGCTCTTCCCTGATGACAAAACGATATTCGATTGGAGTTTGGCTACAATGGGATAATAATATTTTTGGTCTGCGTTGCAGTCTTAGATCTTAAGATTTTACTTTTTTTACCTGGTTTTATTTTGCTCTAAAGAGAGAGAGAGAGAGAGAGAGAGAGAGAGAGAGAGAGAGAGAGAGAGAGAGAGAGAGAGAGAGAGAGAGAGAGAGAGAGAGAGAGAGAGAGAGAGAGAGACTTTAATTCTTTATTATCGTAAACGGGTACATTTTTTTAAAATTAACAACAAAAATAAAAAAAAAATAAAATAACAAAAATAGTATGTAGAAATCATCTCAAAGAATCTTCTCTACTTTGTACAAACCATATTCTCGCTTTTAAGGCATCAAGATCATTTTGAAAAATATTTGATACTGTGTATTTTGATTGAAATATTGTTTCGATATCTCTCATCAGTCTACCTCTAATCAATAAAGATCGATTCTTATTTATAAATTCACATGGTCTATTAAACAGTCGAAAACTGTGCATAATTTCATATACTTAATTATGTTTAAATAGTAACATTCCCAGAATATTACTAAATCTCGTTGATATTTTAAGGGTCTTCTTAATCGCATTGTGAAAGCCAGTTTCAAATTGTTTCATCAATTGACTGCTATTAGCTAAATTAACCCATAAATCTGCTCCATAAAATGGAGTACAGTATGATCTTAACAAGTACAAAATCATTTCAGAATTCAGTGATCTAAATCTTCGCAAAATAAGATTAAACTTACCAAAAAATTTGTTTCTTGCTCTTTTATATCCAAACTTTCTTCTAAATAGTTATTGATATAAAATCCCAAGTATTTAGAATGCGTCGCATATCTTAATGGATAACCTGACAGCTTGAATTTCACTTGATTTTCTATTATTTTGCCGTTTTTCTTAATGAAATTAACAGCCAAACCTATTGTACTTATTTGGACATAACTGTTATAACATTTTCGGCTTAAATATAGTGTTTGAGTCTAAAGGCCGCAATTGATGGAGCTGGAGCAATACCTAAGTCATCAGCATACATAATAATATTAGACATACAAAATCCCACCTATTTCCTATTTTACTTATAACAATATTCTTATTAGTTTATCAACATAAATAAAGAACAAAAGTGGGGATAATATTCCACCCTGTCTTACCTGTTTTAGTTGCCAAGTATTTAAAATATTTTTATATGTAATATTAACAAATTGATTTTATAAATACTGTTTAAGATTCAAAATACCTGTAAGGAATATTCATCTCAAGTAGCTATTGAATAAGACTTCATGGATTGACCTTATCAACCCTTTGAAAAGTCTAAAACTCGGCATATGCATCTAATCCTATCAGCATATATTATTATTATTATTAATATGCTATTATTATTACTATCACACATACACATTAGCCACATTACTACACATTATTATTACCACATTGGCTACACACACACACATACATACACATTACACACAGACAGATAAAGATGGCTAGATAGATGACAGATGATAGAGGACAGATAGACAGACAGACAGATAGATAGACAGACAGATAGACAGACAGACATAGACTGACAGATAGACAGACAGACAGATGACAGACAGACAGATAGACAGACAGATAGATAGCCCTACCCTTTACCCCTATTCAAACACAGCACACTTCTAAAGTAAAACAAACCAAAAAAGAAACAAACAGCCAAAAATCAACATAGACAGATAGACAGACAGATAGATAGATGATAAGACAGATGACAGACAAACACAAATCAATGACAGACAGACAGACAGACACAGACACAGACAGACAGACAGATGAGATGAGGAGACAGACAGACAGACAGATGACAGATAGACAGATAGACAGATACCTAACATAACAAGCATTGGCCATTTGATCATCCCCTATGATTTTATCACCCTTATCACACACAACACCATTAAAAGTCCTAAATACACCCTTTTATGTTCAAAGCCTGTTTTTTTTCTTGTTTTTTATTCTATTCTCATAATAATAAAATGAATGAAAGAAAAAAAATTTTGTAACCTAAAGTCTTGGTTTTTCTTTCATTTAAATAATTTCTTAATTCAAACTTGTTCTTTTTATATAATGTTTTTTTATGTTTTTTTCAACTTGTGTCCTATGAAATTAGCGGAATTAAGAATATAAATTAATTTTATATATATATATATATGATATATATATATATATATATATATATAAAGAGTAGAGTATATATATATATTACATATATTATATATATATATATATATATATATATATATATGGACATTTATATGTGGACTCATAATATTAGGTTAGGTTAATTTTGGTTAGGGTTTGGTTAGGTTAGGTTGTTAGGTTAGGTTAGTTGTTAGGTTGATTACCCAAAAATTTAATGTATTTATCCTAAAAAAATTATTAAAATAAATTCGAAACACAATTATTTATTTCTGCCCCGGAGTCAACCACTTAATAGCCTGTTATTTATACATATATATATATATATGAGTGATAGTATATATATATATATATATATATATAAGTATATATATATATATATATATATATATATTATGGACATTCTTCGAGAGTTGATTGAATCCCCATAACGGTATGGATCGATTGATGATGGATTGAAGAAGAACGTCAAATCTCCCAGGTGAATATACAACTCACCTACAGGGATATGCCAGCACTCTTCCCGTCCACACTTAAGCAGAGTCAAGCAGAGCAACACCTGTCAAAGTGAAAATACTCAGCAGACCGGGGATCAGCATTTTCAGAGATATTGACGAGTCTTTCTTTTGTCCATCGTAGGCGTAGTGGCTGCCAATATGACGTTCATCTCAAGAAATTCTAGGTTCAATCCTTCCAGCAGGGCAGAATTACCAGGGGTATTTTATCAATACTTATTAACACTGCGAAGTGGAGTAGAAGGTGGAGCAGTTTATCTTTATATATATATATGCTACATATACATATACATATTACATACATATAAATACATATAAGTACATATACATATATAAATTATGATATATATAGATTGAGACATATATATATACATATAAATATATCGATATTAAGTATATTGTTATATATATATATATATATATATATATATATATATACATATATATATATATATAATAATTCTCTAATTGATCTCTCTATCTTCACGAATACATTTTGTTGTGCATTCTATTATTAACATTCTGTTTGGTTATAAGTGACATTGCAGGAAACTACACTGCCCTAGCCATTCTTATATAACGCATATTTTATGTAGTGTTTTCCTTTACAGTTATCATAGTTTTCTTCTTTTATTACTGAGTTGTTAAAATAGCTCTTAGATTTCGATCATCATTTATTATAGTTAATAAACATAACATGTCTTGCGAAATATTTAATCAGTTATTTTGCAGTGAAGCTAAGTTTGATTTTGTCTCGGTTGCATCAAGTTAAGAAAGACAGCACTTAGCTGGTTTATTCGATTTCGAAAGTCTCAAAAAGCTGAACTCAATTCTATTTCAAATAACCATCCTTTTATATTTTCATTTTAATTAATTATTTTGAATTTGCTAATTTATTCAATTGCATTAATATTAACAGAACAATTTTTGTCAATTTTATTAAAATTATATATTATTAAAATTATATATTTTTTTTCATAATTTCATACATAAAGTTTCAACAATGCACGGCTAGTACTTACTGCCAGTAGATTCGAGCTGCGAATTACTTGCTCTGCCTTAGTATATTTCCAATGCTCAAAAGAATTACTCTTATTATTTTTAAAGACTTTTAATATACACAGGATGCTACTGTATAAAAAGAAGTAGATTTTTTTATCTATGTTAGAAGTACCTTTTAATATACATATACTGAACATAATGGAAATTAACTAAACATTGATTTATTATTCTCATTATTATTCATTATTATTAATGATGATGATTATCTAATTATATATATTATTCATTATTATTAGTCAGTAGTAGTAGATAGTAGTAGTGTAGAGATAAATATGGGTAGCTCAAGTAGTAGTACGGTAGTAGTCATATTAAGTTACAGTAGTATAGTAGTCATAGTATTTCTAGTAGTAATAGTAGTAGTAGTGAGTAGTAATAGTGGTAGTAGCCAATAATAATTCAATTCAAAAATATTCAAAGTCTAATTATCAAAATAATTCAACTCTGAAATAAATATCGTATAGTTAGTATTATAATTATATATATATATATATAATATCATATATATATATATCATATATAATATATATACCTATTATATAGCTATATATATATACTACATACTATATTTATATATTATACTTAGTAGTACATATATATATATAGTATTATATATTATGTGTTATATTATTATATATATATAAATATTAATATATTATATATAATATATATTAATATATATATATATATATACTATAATATATATTATATATTCAATATATTATATATATATATTATATACTATAATATAGGGTATATAAGATATATATATAGATATATACTATATATGTATATATAAATTATTATATAGTATATGATATATATATTATATTATAATATAATATATTATATATTATATATATATATATATATATATATATATACTAGTATTTATAGTATATATATATATAAGTATATGAAATCTAAACATTTTCGTGTCTATAGACTGGGAAAAAAGTTCATTAAAATATAAAGGATATTCTGTTTTGTGCTAAAACTTGATTATTTCCACATTAATGGGTTTTTTAATACTAATTCAAGATCCGAACTCTGTTGATATTTATACTTTATCTAGTCGAATCACTCATGAGTTTCATCGATCGCTTCAACATAGAATAGTGTGATTCCTTCTCTCGTCTCTCTCTCTCTCTCTCTCTCCTCTCTCGTGCTCTCTCTCTCTCTCTTCTCTCACTCTCTCTCTCTCTCTCTCTTCTCTCTCTCTCTCCTCTCTCTCTCCTCCTCTCTTCTCTCCGGCTATCAAATCTAGTCTAATTCCCTCTGAATTGAAGATATCTCTACTCTCTATCTCTCTTGCTCTCTTCTCTCTCTATCTCTACTCTCCTCTCTGACATACTCATTATCTATGCTCTCTCTCTCTCTACTCTGCATCGCTTCTCTGGCTCTCTTACACTCTCTTTCTATTCAACTCCTCTGTCTCTCTTCTGCGCTTCTTACTCTCCTCTTCCCATCGTAAATAGCAGTATCTCTCATCTCGATTTCTCTACCTCGCTCTCTCTCTCTCTCGCAGCCTCTCTCTCTCGTCTCTCTCCATCCTCTCGTCTCTCTCTCTCTCTCTGATCTTACTCTCTCTAACTCTCTCTGTATTTACTCTCCCTTACTCTGTCTCCTCTGTCTCTATCTTCCTTCTCACTAACATATATACTAATATATAGTACGCTATATACTTATAATTAATAATTAATGTATATATATGATGCTGAGGTACATATATATTTATATATATATTATATAATATATATTATAATATATATATATTATATATTATAGCGGGTGCATCGAGGGTATCTATGTCTATTATATATAATACTACCTATATATAGTATATCGTAAGTGTGTGGCTGTATGATGTGTGTGTGGTGTATTTGAGGATAGGTGTGAGTGAAGTAGTGTAAATGTGTGTGTTATTATGTGATTGTATTATGTTGTGAATATCGTCAAATTGAAGATCTTTAAGACGTTATTTCCCATTAATTATTCTCATTAAGCATATTGTTGAACTTCTAAAATAACTTCAACATTAATTATGTGCTTTGAATCATAGTCACGTCCGTATACAAGGTATTTAACTAAGCTAATAGTTATGAATATATTTAATGGTGCCATTAATTTTCGGCTCTAGAAACAATAATTTTAGTAATAAAAAAAAAAAGATATATTAACATATTAATTTTTATTCATAAAAATAACTAATAATAATAGCAAAAAAATACTTATTATTTTCGTAAATTAAAAACAAAATACTGACACACAGCGAAAATTGTTTTTATTCTCTCTTTTTTTTTTTTTTATTTTTTCTTTTTTGTCCGTCCAAAAGTTTCCAGCTATAACTCAGAATTATTCTCCCCTCGTACGAGGTTTGTAAGGATGAATAAGTGCTCTCTTAAATCCAATGAGGAACTGTAGAGTTTCAAGCTTTAAATATTAGATTATCAACACATCTTTGATTATTATGTTTGAGACTTTTACTATCAGAAGTCTATCATCATCGAATTAGGCACTCCCACACGTTTATTAGGTGCCAGGATCTCCCGGTGGACTTACACGACTACCACCTTAAACGTTTTCAGAGGTTGTACGCAAATGCCACTCCAGCTTTCCCTTTAAGTAAGGGGGCCTCTAATTGTATCGTCGTGAATTAAATCAAGAAGGACATTAGGCCACAACATACCACAAGAGCCGCAGACTTCGTCTGTGCAGTTATCACATTTGTCTTCTTATTACTCCGCTCTTCTCTCCTTCTTCTCTCTCTCTCTCTCTCTCTTCTCTTTCTCTCTTTCCTAATATAAATAAATATTATAGATAAATATATAGTACTATGTACCGAATCCAATTTTTAAGACTACTAAATAGATATTCATGGTGATATGTTGAGTATAATATTATTATATAATATTATAGTATATATATGAATAAATTAATATTATATATACTATACTTATGTATGTATATATATTACTATATATAATATATATATATGTATATAGTATATACTAATATAAAGTCTTGGTGCAAACGTAATGATATTCTATACAAGCAATTTATAAGAGTAGAACCTCCTTCCTTTTAAAGTTCGATCTCACTTTAGATAATCATTGTTATCAAATTAATAGAAGAATACTACTGTATCAGACGATGTAAGTACTCATAAATACTGGTGTAGTTCCCTGCTGGAAGTTAATTTTCCCGAAATTTATTTATTTGTAGCGGCTGGTGGAGGAGTTAGCAGTTGTCGTCTGGCGATTAATAAGTGATAACTCTCCCCCAGTCAACGCCCGCGCCTTAATTTTGGCGACGGCACCGCCACCCGGATCCAAATAATTTCACACTATAAATTTTGTTTTTTTTTGTAATAACGTTTTTATTAGGAACATGGTCTGCAATACAAAAGAAACAAAATAAATTAAAAAGTGTTTTATATTGACGCTTCTTTCAATACTATAAGAGAATAGAGGTCAAAACTCGCCAATAAGCTACTTTCCTGTTCTGGTATAACTCCCGTTCATACAAGGTGAAGAAGGAACTACGAGAAAAAATACTCAGAGTACACGTCGTAGATTCACAGCCAGAAGTTAAGTGTCCGTTTTGTCACTCTGGTTATGGAAACATGCAGAAAGCTATCAAGAGCTACAAGCGGTCCAGAGGTTATGAGAAGTTGCTCCCGGCAAATGATTAATGTCGTACTTGATTTTTATATCTTTCTTGCTTCTCTCTAGACTCTTTTTACTCCGTATGAATGTAGTTTCCAATAATATAAATTTTTAAATGTTCTCGTTTCAGTGATCAGATGAATCTTGATCTGAGTAGTCATCGTGTTGGGATTCAAACCTGTACTCGTCTCAGAAGGGTATGGTTTCCCGCATGCCACACTTAGCAGTGCTTCACTGCTTTCAGGAGTTAGTTAGGAGCTGCTTATAGAGCCTATATCCATTTTTTATAGTGATCTGAAACACAACAAGAGTTTCTCCAAATTGTTTTTGAGACCAAAATTAAATATTGCTACATATATATATATAACGTAACTATAAAACGGCTAAAAGAAAGTTCTATAAAAAAAACTCTAGTAGAGTTTTACCCATAAAAGTCCTACCCATACACTACTCTGTAATTGATACGTATTGCTAATACACTATTAATATACTAATATAGTATATATATATACGTACTCATAATATAATAGTACTCTTACTATACGTATAATTCGTTACGTATACCGTATAACAGTCGAGTATACAAATATTAGATCTCATTACCGCCGCCTTAGTATTTCTTTAAAAGAATACCAGGTAAGACCATATAACTTTATACAAAATTTTGTATATTTTCTATGTATAGTGATATAATATTAATTTAATTAGATATATATATACTTAATTAATATATATATATAATATATATAGTATATTACTTATATATATATATTATATTGAGTACTATATCAGGGCATCCATATACAATCTCATCTATCATTTAAGCATCATCCATTTTACCATCACATCCATCAATCCTGTCATTAGTCACAGCCAACACTCATCAGACTTAACGATGATAACATCAATTCTTACGATGCAACATAATTACATGTCTCAGAATAGTCATCATAATCGATCATCTACTTGAATGCCGTAATTAATCCGATCGGTCGCACGACGCACGCTTCATTGCGTCCTATGACACATTAATTTCATATCTTACTGCTCCTTCACATTTCGCTCCCTCCTTCCTACCTCGATATCCCGTCCGTACGCTCTGTAGAAAGTCCTGCACCCTACTTACTAATATCAGTGGTCGACATCCGAGCTTGTATTGCCCTCCTCATTCGCCTCTCCTCCTCCGATATACCAATCATACTTCCATCGTCGATTCAATACATACTCATCGTCATCTCGCTGCTCCCATCATCAGTCATCAGATCCTTATAATTACATGTCATTCAGCCTCGAGTACTCGATAGTCTGGATCGATCCAGTCCGGTTATCTCATTAGATCACTGTTATACCTCTCTGCTGAACACGACATCGATTTGAGTGCGCAGTTCTGCAAGGGCCACACTTAGTGTTCCAACTCGATTATTCAGTTAATTTTTCGTTCCTTTCTCCTGCATACGTCCTACTTCCTTTACCTACATCCCTCCCTAATTCGCCTATACCAACATAATGCCTTCATCGCCACTCCTGCCCGTACCAAAGCATACGAGAGATCATCATCTGAGAGAGTATCAGAGATCCATCTTGCGATGCATCATCGACTCATCAGTCGATTCATCTCCGAATGGTCCTGCGTATATGATATCAGATCAAAGAGTTCCATCAATTGCAATCCATGTCATCGCAAGCTATTCAAGTTCAGAGTATTGCTCTGTCATGCATATCATCATTCTACTATATCATGCAACTGCTACTGATATCATCATTATCTATTCTTGTTACCCTACTTCTCTTACTCTGTCACACCATCTTCAGCGGACCGTGCGCCCTCTCCTGCATCAATGCAATCATCATCAGATTTCCATTTCGATCATATCATCATCAGTTGATCTTGCATTGCTCGAATCATCCGGTATGCTGAATCATGTCACAATCATCTTAAAATCAAAAGTCATCACAATCAAGATACATTTCATGCATCATTCACGTTCATCAATCCAATTCATTGCATCAATGATCAATTGCTATACATCACATCTATTACTCATACTAGCATCTTCGGTCATCATCATCAATCTATCATCATCATTCATTCTAAATTCGAGTTCATGCCAAATACCTATCAATTCTATCTATTCATTCATCATCATCATCGATTCAATCATAATCGATACATCAATCTATATCATCAATGCACTTCTTCCTATCACCCAGATTGAGAAGAAAAAGGTAAGTGAAAGTAAGTAGAATACACCGGACACAGAAATAAGTATTAATCCCGCAAGAAAGCCCACCTTTTTACCATCTCCTTAGATGCCCTTAAGTGGAGAAAAACTACGTTGCGCTAGCAAGCAAAAAATAGTACGCCTAGGTTTCACCAATAATCATCGGGGACTGTAGCGAAGTGTTCATTCACTTGTGGCAGATCTCGTCACTGTAGGGTTCATCCCTGCGGTTGAGTCCCAACAGACCAATACCTCTCCACTATAAATTAACCATCGCTCATTCCTACTCTATTCTATTTTGTTCCGTGTCTTCCTCGCCTCTGCAAACTTATCATAGATCATTTCCGCATGTCCTATTACGTAACTCAAGAGTATAATAGATATAGTATAAATTATAGTAGGTATTATAACTCATTTATAAATTAGTAGTTATTACTTAGGTATAGTATTTATTTAATAAGTATACTATAGGCTAAATAGTATCCTATTACTTCTTCTATATAACCAACTATAGTATATTATATAGATAATACTATTATATAACCATGAATAGTCTATAAAAAGTAAAGGTTTAAGCCTGAATCAGTTCGAGTCCAGCAGAGTGTTGTCTAGATTATCACAATAGCACCGAATAGTCCTGGCAATGAAAACCTGGTTTTTCGGGGCTGAAACGGTGGGTTCATTCACTTAATTTCTTACGTAGTTTTTGTTTCCTATGTGATGTGGGTGTGTGTTTTACACCTAAATTAAGCACGAGTCAGCTTATTTTATTGTGGCCTCGCAACTGCAAACACACACCTACACCACGCACCTACAACACACACACATCCACAACACACACACACAACACATATATTATATACTATATACTATTATATTGATATATATGCATACTAAAGCTCAATGTATATTACTATTCATAGTAGATAGTATAGCATGTATAACATATATATATAATTATAATAAAAATATAATGTGGGTATGTGTAGTATTAAAAAAGTAATATATATTATGTATATACGTACAAATGAACATACATAATGAAAGTATAATTGTGGATAGTGATCGCGGGTTATAATATATAGGTGATAGTATATATAGTTGATAGAATAATATATATAGTTGAATTATTTTAATAATTAATCTATTATAATAATTATATAGTATATATAATATATATATTTAGGGGAGGAGATATGTAGAAAAATGCGAAAATTATAAAGGAGTAGCTTTGATATTTATATATATTATATATTATAGTATATATATTATATATATTTAGTATATAATATATATAATGTAATATATAATATATTATATATAATATTATAATATATATTAACTATATAATATATACTTATATCTATATATATAATAATAGTTTATATATACTTGTACTATGCAATATTAGATATCGTCATTGGATCTGAAAAATAGTATTCGAAGTGAGTAAATTCGGGAATTTAAAAAATAGTGTTTTGTTGGTCCGATGTAATGAGATAATATTCCCCGATATAACGCTGGTCTGGAATAAGACAATAACGATAAATAGATCTATCCGCGCGTTAAGAAAGAAGCTTGTACCGAAGAGTAAAACTGAATGGAAGATTTAGTATATCATAGCTTCCTTCTTGTTAATGAGCCTTCTTTATTCCATAAACGCTACAAAAAATGACTTCTATTGATAAAAACTTTCAATTTGAGTATCGACACTGAACGAGATTATTTTTTCCACCCTTTATGATATTACATATTGTTATTATTATTATTACTATTATTATTATTATTATTTTATTATTATTATTATTATTATTATTATTATTATTATTATTATTATTATTATTATTATTATTATTATTATTATTATTATTATTATTATTATTATTATTATTATTATTATTATTTCAGTATATATATTTAGATTGTATATTTGATATTATTATATTATTATGTTTCAATTTAATCTTTTTTTATTATTTCATATTATTATTATATTTATTTTTATATTTGATTATGATATTATTATTATATTGGTCAATAGATAGTATTAATATTGTTTTTTCATTATTATTATTAGTTATTATTATATATGTATTTAAAAGTGACTATGATTATATTCAGGTGCAGTTGCTTGTCAGCGGTGATAAATGTTATATATTGGTAGGGGTTTTAATAATGTGGCTTTGGGAATTCCCTGAGGTATTATTCTATTTAGTTGGTTTAACGCACAATTATGTACGTTCGAGCGGTTGATACATGGGTATTAGGGTTATAATGTTAGAAATACTGATATGTGTGTGTTGTGTGTTGTGTAGTGAAATGGATCATATTGTTATATAATATCTATTATTCGGAGTTTAATACATTGTTATATTGAGATACTTAGAATTATATACATTATATATTTATATATATAGTATATTTATATATTACATATATATATATATATATATAAATAATTATATAATATATATATTAATATAATTTTTTTATAATATATATATATATATAATTATATTATATATATATTATATATATATTATTTATATATCTTATAATATTTTATAATATTAATATATATATAATATATATTAATTATTATATATAATATAATAATATATTATTTATTTTATTATTATATATATATTAATTATAATAATATATATTTTAAATATATTTTATAATTTATATTTCTAAATAACTATCATTATTTGTCCAGGGTTCACACTGAAATTTTGAATTTGAATTCCCTGACTTTCCCTGACCAAATCCGCAAATTTCCCTGACCAGCGTGTGATGTTATTTTTGTGTATAAAATATCTATTAATCATTATTGCAGGCTATTTACTCATATCATACATTAAATTATTGAAACTTTACTTTTAGAAATTGTTCATCTTCATGTGAATTTAAAAAAATATTTTTTACTTTTTAGTAATTGGCCTATACCTTCCCCATAGCCATCCAACGCACTCCTTTTTTATTTTTTTCCAAAAAGTAAAATCAGTTTTTATTTATTCAAAAAGAAAATAAAATAAAAGCTATACATTAATAGCCTAGGTGAATAAACGTATACACTTTGATCACAAAAGTTCTAAATGGGGAGATTTATGTTAACTTTTCTTCTCAAGCATCTGAATTTTTGATTTTATAGCGTCTTCTTCTGTCAAAGCTTTCAGTTTTAACATCTTTCTCTGTTACTCTTCAAGTTTATTGATCTGATGGATAATTTTCTTTTTTCAACCCTTTTATTCTCTTCTTCTTTTTTTTGGTTCTATTGTGACTCTTTGAAGATGTTCTTCATATCTCCTATAAGCAGCTCTTACATTTGTCAACATTTTTGAGTGATAGGAACTATGAATACTTTCTCGTGAGATCTTATAGCATTGTGCACTGTTCTTTGAGGAAATCAGACTTTTCTTTCAGATTCTCCACTAAAATTGCTTTATTTACAAGAAAAACCCTCCTTCCACTGTCTAAACTACGTACATATAGAAGAAAAAACTCTCAAGTCTCTTGGCAAGGACAATCACCATCCTAAAATATTTTTAATTCAAGGGTAGAATGAGCTTCACGGCAAAGTAGAGTGTATTGTTGTGCTTTGCTTTCTCAGCAACAGAATCTGTGTCGGTTATTTGTGTACAATGCCTCTAGCAATAAATCAATCTTTGTTTCCCTTTTCTGGCTGATGAAAATATACTAGGATCTAAAGGTGAGCCCTTGGACAGCTTGTACTTCAGAGGACATCTTTTAATATCTTCTCTGTCATTTTGATTAGCACAGTCTGGCATTTTCAGTTTGAATAAGACTAATGTTTTTCATTCGAAGTGATTTCTTTGAGAAGTTTTTTGTCTGGGAAATCCCAAGATTAAATAACCTTTTACATCCGCAATTGTCTTTGTTCATGTAAATCTAATGCAAAAAGCTTAGTTGTTGCAGCAGGCATTTTACTGGACTTAACCACCCGATAAACTGTGGGTTCAGTTTGACATCCAACCACTGGTACATTGAAATTAGTTGTTTTGTTTAGTATTTTATAAATAAATTAAATAAATACCTTCAAACTGCACAAAAAATCAAAATCACTTCGTCAAACCTCAAAAAACACCTCTAAAAGTAATAAATCCCTAAAAAGAAGATATTAAAACGATTAAGTCATACAGTCTTAAAACACATTCAAATACCAAATCACCTTCAATCGGAAGGATGAACTTGGAACAACCTCTACGGACAGAATAGGAAAAACAGTAGGTAATAGTGAACTAAAAATAGAAAAAAACAGGAGAGAAGAAGATTTATGGAATGTCGTTCCTCGCCCATCCTTTTCATTCGCTTATCAAATATATCTCTCTCATTCCACAATTATACAGTAAGGAAAAAAAATATATGAAAAATATGTAACTTGGTAAATGGATCATTCTTCATGTTATTGAGAAATTTTGAGAGATTTCCCGGACTTTTTGGAATTTCCCTGACTTTCAGCATATCTACTAGAACACTTTTCCCGAGTGATGTGTATGTTCCTGGACTTCCAGAAACGTTATAAGACCTGAGCGTATTGACCTAAGAACAAGGACTAAAGTGTATCTCTCTACTCTGGCAAAAGGTAACAGCAAAGTAAGCCACCAAACATGTCTTTCACAAAATTGCTCTTCTCAGAGTACTGTACAGTTTTTGTTTGCCTAAATTGCATGACTCTTTTTGTCATTACTTTACTTGTACTGGACCAATATACATGGAATTTGTACCATTATCTTCTTGATATACTCTATCTACCTTGCAAATGAAAATTCATTTGGTGAAATATCTTACGAGATATTCCATGTTAGCTTTTTTGGTATTTTGGGAACTGCCTAATTAAAATAATTAAAAATATGACGTAAAACCATCGGTTTAATATCATTATACACTATATATATATAACTAATTATATATATATAATATATATATATATATATATATACTATTATATATATATATATAATATATACTTATATATTAGATATATATATACATAATATAATATATAATTTAGGTATACTACTTGTAAATAGTTATATTATTATTAATGTTTTGCACCCTTGTGAGATGATTTATTTGTCTATTACTCTTTTTCACTCACTACTGCTGGAGCATTTTCAGAGATTTAAACTTCCGATAAATTTTGGTACTTTTATTAGGTATTAATTTGTTTAAATGTTAAACATCTTATAACTACATTAAAATAACACTATAGTATGCTGGTACTAATTTTTAAAAACCTAATGAACGTTTGTTTTAATAGCTTTCGTCATTTTTTGACCTCTTCAGATACTATCGCGTTCATAGTTACTAAACTGTATTCCATGAATAATTTTCTAAATGCAATAATTATCTTGCTGTGCTAGCCACGATCACTTTGTCTCCCGTTATCCCATGCTTCTAGAGACAACCAAAGATGTGCAAAATCTGAGTGTTGCTATGTGTGTAGTGTGTGAGTGTGTGTGTGTGAGTGTTTTATTCTTCGTCTTAGACTTGTTCTAACCATAATAATCTAGTGGCAATTGTAGTTAAGCCTTCACAATCGAGTGAGTAACTGTGTGCACATAGATTTACATTCACAACTAGTACCAAACATATCCGCCACACACACCATGAACATAGACATATATACCCAATATATAACCACAACACACACAAGATATATATATATATATATATACTATATATATATAATATATATATATAGAATCTCATATATAATAATATATACTTAATATATATATATATAGTATATATATAATATACTCCTTTATTATAAAGCTTTATCATTTAATTTTAAATAAACCACTATATTTGTTTATTTCTATATGAATATTTTGAAAACACAAACTAAATTAAAATGGCTGTGCTGACGTTTCACCCAACAATACATGTTGGCCTCTTCGAGGAAAAAGAAAGAGAGTGACCTAACTTATTCTAATTTTTAAAACTAAATCCTATGCGAATGCGACAAGGACAAGGAACAATTAATAACAACAAACTAAAAATGCATTCTTTCTATGAAACCTATTGTATCGAAGTGAATGCTTGCAGGCGCGTACGAAGAGTAAGCATCTCTTATCTATTTAAAGTGGATTCAAGAAGACTTCTCCAGTATTGTCAAAATCAAAAAAATCCGATGAAAGTGATCTATAGTTAGTGAATAATGTTGATACAAATTAAGCTTCTATAAGAGTCTATTACAAGGTGATCTTTGATTTAGAGTGAAAAATTCCAATTTGTGTGAGCGACTTGTTCGAGTCCCCAGAAGTTGCATTAAGAGAAGGCCCTTTAGACCATCTAATCTGTGTAAAAGTGATAACTTTACCAAAGCTAATTAAATGGCTAAACTAAAACTCCTAATTCCTTTACTCCGCCAGGTTATCGCAAATCACCCATATTTAAAAATTCGCACAACAATTAAACAAAAATCGGCAAACCATCTTCCCACCGAGCGCATTACTAGATCAGTTTGATATAGTTAGCCTTTTTACCAATTTTCCTCTCCCCCCACATTCTTGATTATTCTCTCATTTACACCTAATACTAAGATGATCTTCCATTTCCTCACAATTTAATATTATAACCTTTGATTAAAATATGTATGAAACAAAACGATTAGTTTCTCGTAAAATAACCAGAGTTTTATAAGCTTATTACCAGTGGGAAAATAGCTTTCCCGTCCATAATGCCGCCTTTATCTTGAATTCTATGAAATCCGTCTTCTTCACTAAATTCCTATATATACACAAAATCTATTGTGCGTCGCATACTTTGTTGCAATTATACCTGAAACTTTTCCGGTTGAAAGTTTTTTTTGCAACAACTTAACAATCTTGCCCATTCAATTAAATTTACTTATGAACTTCCCCAAAATAACAAAATCTGTTTTCTTGATTTAGACATACACATTCATAATTCCAATCTTTATTTTTCAATTTATCGGAAGCCCACCAATGCCGGTAGTCTATTACATGACTTTTCCAACAACCCCTCCACATTTAAAAGTCTGTAATATTTAATAAATATTTTGCTTCAATTTCTTATCTTTGAACCTCAATTTTTCAAGAAGGAATTAATTATCTCCTTACTTTGTTTACCTCTCTTGCATATCCTCCTTTTCTTATCAATTAATGTAAACATTTGTCCTTTAATAAATCCCATAACCCATTACAACTTTTGAGCACCACAACAAAAAATAATCCCCTTTTCATATTTCTTATTCAAACTTAAATTTACTATTGCAAAACATTATTCAAATTCATTTAATTTCAATTTTCCTGATTACTGTGCAACGTAAATCTGCCATAATAATAACTACGAATCTGAACCACCCGGGGGGGTATACTGTGTTCCATGCGTCGGTTGCAACAAATTTTAAATAAGGGAAACTTTAAAGACACTACTTGCAACAAATTTTAAATATGGGAAACTTTAAAGACACTACTATCAGCATAGCAACGACATAAAAAGATGTAACCATAGCAACGCATTATACTGTCATATAAACAAAGATCATAATATTAATTTGAAAGATTCCATCTTCATTTTCACCTCTAAATCAAAAGAGCTTAATAGACTTATAGAAGCTTATTTTATCAACATTATTCCTAACTAAAATATTTCATCAGGATTTTTTGATTTTGACAAAACTACAATTAAGTTTATTGAATCCACTTTAAATAGAAAAATACTTACTCTTTGTACGCCTGCCAACATTCTTCAATACATAGGTTTATAGAAAGAATGCATTTTAGTTGTTGTTTTTAAATGTTCCTTGTCCTTGTCGCATTCACATCTTATTTAGCTTAAAAAAATTTGAAAATCAATTCAGTCTTCTCCTTGCTCCGAAGAGGCAACATGTATGTTGGACGAAACGTCAGCACAGTCATTTTAACTTAGTTTGTGTTTTTTTAAATATTCCCCCCCTTCTAATTAAATATAGTGGTTTTAAATTAATTATCATAATTTCGGAGTTCGAGTGTTTGCAATAGTACTCCTTAAAAAATAAAAAATTGCTATATATATATATATATATATATATATACTATATAATAATATATTAATTTATATATATATATATATATTATATATATATTATATATACTATATATATATATATATATAGAATACTTATATATATATATATCTTGCCACATATATATATATTATATATATTTATATATAATATATAATATATATATAACTTAGATATATATTATATACATATAAATATATACTATATATATTAATATATATATATATATATCGTATATATTCACACAACACAGATATAGATATATATATTATTATATATTATATATTATATTTAATATATTAATATATATATATATATATATATATATATATATATATATATATATATATATATATATATTTTAAAATATGTATATATATGGGTAAAATTTTAAATACCATTCATTAATTAATTAACTAATTAAGTAATATAAACATATTATTTATATATATATATATATTTATATATATAATATAATTATTATATATATATATATATATTATTATTGATAGAGATGACTAAATAAAAAAAGTGTTTTTTTTTCTTTTTTTTTATTATTTTATTAATAAAAATAATTCAAATAACAATTTAACAATATATTTAAAGTGTTTTTTTTTCTTTTTTTATTATTTTATAAATAAAAAGTAAAAAATTGTTTTGTTTATGCCATTTTCTGCATGATTTTTAAAATCGACAGATTTTTCAATATATGTAAGAAAATCGCATGATCAAGTAATTAAATAAGAAGGAAAAATTTAATTCTATATATATTTTTTTAAGTTAAACATTTTAAAAATAAACTTAAAAAAGAATTAATATTGCATTCATTAATATAAATAACAAAAGAACATAGATGGAAAATTCTCTAAATCATTTCCATAAATAGCAGAGCATAAAATTGTCTTGTGTTAAAGAATGAATGTACGTATGTTTGTTCCAAGGAATCTTGCCTACATACAAAAAAGCTGAGTCACAGTATAGGCAGAAAGCCTACATAAAAAAGGCGTCAGCAATAATAATAAAAAACGTGTGTGTGGTAACCTAGCAACCCATTTATTGGTGAATCATTTGAATAAATGTTTTAAAGAACAGCTGTGTTTGTTTATGTGTGTCAGAGAGAGAAAATAAAAGCTTGCGTTAGCGGAAATCGAGCTTCAGATGGTAATAAAAAATATAGAATGCCAAAAAGTTCCATTGACCTATTTTTAACTTCATTTTTGAGCAATATTTTTGTTTTTTTCTTTTGCTTATATTCTTGACAACAAAAGGTACACATTCACAGACACACGCACCCATATTTCAAATATAATATATATATAAATATCTGAAAATACATTTTTTACGTGTGGATAATTAATTATTTCCATTAAGTATTTTATATTTATGTATGGTACAAATAGTACCATTCCTTGCATTAAAAACTATAAACTCTACAGAGGTCAAAGTCTTTAGAACAATAAGTGAACTCTAGAAGAGAGTTTTGACCTATAAGGTTTGGTCATTGACCTTTGACCTTGAAAAATAAAAAGTCAGAATTTTCATAGAAGTTTTAAAAAAAAATAAAACTTGATAATTATTAGCCAATTTTCAGAAAAGGTCAACGGTTTTAGCGGAATATTTTTAGTAAAGTGTTTTTTTGAAAAAAAAATTTAGTGTTTTTTTTAGTGTTTTTTTTTTTAAAAAAAAGTAAAGTGAATTTTATTTTAAATAGAAAGAATTTGAAAACAATTTGAATCTTAGAAAATGGTTCAAACACTGAAATTTTTAAATTGAACTCTGACCTCAAAAGTATCAAGAGTTCAAACTAAAAAATATTTTAAATTAACCTTTGACCTTCAAAAGTTTCAAGAGCTTAAAAAATCTTTAAAAAATAAATTGAACATTAGAAACAGTTAACCTCTAATCTCTTTGGAAGAATACTTTAGAAAATAAAAGTTTAAACAGAGAAGATAAAACTTTGAAGAATTTTATTACAGGAAATTCCAGATGTGAACTTTGAAAATTTTACATCAACATTAATTGATTGAAAGTGAACTTTGAAAATTTTACATCAACATTAATTGATTGAAAGTGAACTTTGAAAATTTTACATCAACATTAATCGATTGAAAGTGAACTTTGAAAATTTTACATCAACATTAATTGATTGAAAGTGAACTTTGGAAATTTTATATCAACAGTAATGAAAACTGTTGCAATAAAAAGTATTTAACATCCTAGAAAAGGATAAATACTTAGATAACTTAGAAAAGTACACCCTATTAGAAAAGGGGATAGATACTTAATCATCAAATAGAACTTTGATAAAAAAATATTTCGAACATTATTTGATAGAAAATATTTTTAAAAAATATTTTTAAATAATAGAAAACATTAATGAAGAACCACCTTATTCTAATAATGATAGTTTTAAACATAGAAGACATTATTGATAAAAATATTTTTCCTTAGAAAATATTCTTAGTTTAAATATTTATAAAATATTTTTGAAAATATTTACAGAAAGCTCGATTGAAAATAAGAGCAATAATAAATAGAAAAGGGTTGTGAAAACTTAGAAAGTTTAATAATAAAGTGATTTAATTTTAATAATTTAAGTGAAGTGAACAATATTAATTAAAAGCGATTAATAATTAAGTTAATTAATAAACAATATTAATAAACAATCTTAATAAACAATGTTAATTAAAATATAGTGATTTAAATAAACGCTTATAAAAATATTTTAATTAATAATTATATAGAAACACCTAATGTTTCATTTGAGTATTGAAATTTCGAGTTCAAATAGACTCTAAATATTTGAGAAATAAACTCTATATATATATATTTGAAAAATATTGTGAATAATTTAAAGAAAATTTTAAATATTAGAAGACAGTTACAGATACTGAAAATAACAGAAATTTTATAGAAATAATGATAGATACAATCTTGAGAACAAGAACAATTATAGAAAATTAATTGAACAATAGAGATAAATAAATTAAAGATTTATTTTCAGAAAATAACTTTAAATATCTTAGAAGAATTTAAAGAATTTTAAAAGAATGAAGAACATTGAAAATGAACTTCAAATAAACTTTAGAAAAGTTTAAATAATTTTAAATAGTTTTAGAAAATTAAGAGATATAGGAATAATTATTCCTTCTTAATTAAATAAATTAATGAATTTTAATTAATAAATCTAACTACAATGAAGAAAGTTAGTGCAGATGAAGACAAGGGAAGGAGAAGAAAACAAAGAAAACAGAATCATACAAAGACTTGCCTTCATATATACTAATATTGAAGAAACTGTAAATTATAACAGTAACATTAATGAAACACAATATCCAGAGGAAGAATATACCATATCCTCCCAAGATACTTTTATCGATTTAAATGATAACAGATATAATGGAGAAAATAATTTACAAGAAAGTTCTATAGAACTTAGGGAGACAGAAGGAATAAACCCAATAAATGAAAATAGGGATTTTATTTCAGAATGTCATAATGACACTTACACATCAATGAATAATTTCAGTGTAAATCATATTCAGTGTCACCCATTGGATATAACACCAGGGAATCAAATTAATCCTGATTTGTCTAATGGTATGGATCTACTCAGTTATTATGATCTGTTTAATCAACTTATACAATCAGAAGATTGGGAAGATACAGAAGATGAACTCTCCCCAATGGAATTTTTGGAACGACAAGACGTTATAGACTATATATTGGGAAATTCCAGTGGAAATGAGTCCCCCATAGATCCTTTAGGACATTTTAACAATGATGATGGTCAAGACATTGAATATAATCAAGATGATTTCGATGTATCTGAAGTACAGATATATTTATTTTACCCAACAATACTATCTCCCATTAAATTATAGAAGTATCTGAGGAAGAAGAGGATATAGATACATTTCCTTCCGACAACAGTTAAATAACACATTAACCTTCAGGCGAAGAAAAGATAGGACAAAAACCATTTCTTATGCCAAAACCAATAACACAGATTTAAACGAACAAGTACCAATACATTTAAGAAATTAATTTGTAAAAACAATATTTAAAACAGATTTATATAGAAATTTTAATAACAATGAAGAAAGAAGATGGAAATTACAGAAAACATTTCAAGCTGTAGAAAGAAAATCTTATAGTAAATTCAAAACTTTGGTAAGGATTCAAACCACCAAGAATAGGAATGTACCTATAACTCTCAGTTCCAGAAAAGGTCAGAATAAAAGTCAGAGTTCACAATACATTGCTAAACACGACTTAGTTGATCTACCTGGATTGAAAGAAATAGAGAAAATGGTAACTACCTTTCATAATATAAGGAAGAACACAGATGACCCATCTCAATAGAAGAAATTGATTTACAATTAAGATTTCACAGCCAATATTATACAACAAACTTTAATATATAAAATAGAACATTGAAGTTTAAAATAGTACTAAAATGGTACAAATAGTTAAACCATCTATCAAATTTTCTTCATTCCAATTAAATTTTATAGTTTCATATAACAGAAGACATTAATAGTTTCAAGAATCTTTATTACACAATGGAATTATATTCTTATGGATCAAAAAAGAATCACTGAAAGGTGTAGTAAATCCTGAATAAAAAGGTTAATTCCATAAATTAATTAAAATTTAATAGTTCTACTTTAGTTCAAGAAGAAAAGGCTAACACAAAAAACTCCACATAGGTAAAATAAAGAACAATGTTCTTTCCCCAGCAGAAAAGAAGAACATTTAACTACAAATAAATATTAAAAATAAATTAATATAGGATTAATAGAAAACAATCTTATAAAATAAATTACAGATTAAATAGAAACTCTTTTAAGAAAAAAAAAAAAGAGGTTCAAACAAATCCAACGCAGTATAAAATTAGAAGAAGGTATAGAATATAAAAAGAATCATTGATCTTCTAATATTAGAAAAAGTATTAATATACTAATATTATAATTAATATTAATATTATAATGAAGTGATTAAAAATTAACTAAAATTCATAACATATTGAGACACTAGAATATATTGATTTATTCTAGCAGACTTTGAGAGAAGTTGAGTCTGATAGCAATATGTTTGATATTTTTTAATTACAATTAATTAAAATTTATAAAATGCTAAGACACTAGAATATAGTTTTATTCTAGCAGACTTTGAGGAGAACTTTGAGGAAAAAGTTGAGTCTGATGGCAATATTTTATGACATTCTCCTTACTTTTAGGAAATAAATTGAATTACCAGTCTTTTGTTAGTTAAGAAAAGACCAGAAAAATAGAATTTATTATTGTATGTAGCTTATGAACTCAAACTTAATCATTAGTTGAGAAAAGTGAAGCTCATATATTGAAGAAAATAAATGATGGACAAGATCCATCCTCATAATTTTTTATGTTTGGCAATTTTGCACCAATGAACCAAAGAGTTAGCAAAATTGCTCAAAACATTTAAGAAGTTTAAGAATACCAAAGCTTACATCATTATAACTATTTATTCTCAGAGACTTTCGAAAAGACTCATGTGAAAAAAGTTTTATAGGAAGTTTAGGAGAATAAATACTGCATTTATAGTCTTTAACTCTTATAAGGTATTCTGAGAAGGATCAAGTGAACAAAGTTTTGAAGAAGACTTAACAGGAGTAATATAGAGACGAATAAAGGTCAAGTTATGGAAGAAGCTGGAAATATTTTTTAAATCTTCTATGAACATTAGGTTCAAAAAGATGAAAACTGCTCATAACTGTTTAAAGGTTAAAATCTTTCGGAACTAATTAGCTTTTATGATAAACTTTTGAAAAATATGATAAGTCAAACAGGCACTTAATCATGAAACAATAATAAAGTATTTATTTATTGTTATTTAAACATTAATTAATAGTAATAGTATTTTCTTATTACTATTTAAACCATAATTCATAGGATAAGTAAAAAGAAAGAAAATAATAATTTTCATTCTGTTCAACCATTAGAGTTTCACAGAAAGGAAACCTAGGTTAAATTTTATTACTTATCCAAAATAATACAGAGGTTCCAAATAAAAAGAAAGATATAGACAGTTTTCTCTAGTTTTAACATTCAAGTATCATACTATCAGAAAAGGAAATCTGATAGGAAAATAACATCAAAAGTTAACAAGATGGAATTGAAAGGACATTTTGGATTGCGACATCAAAAGAAGAAGATCTACATCATAAAAGAAGAATTGGACAACTTCGATGGAAATCTCTTTACTGATACAGTTATCCCAGAATTTCTGATTAATCTACATTCTTTTAAACATTTTGAAGAATCATCAGGTTCACAGTAAGTTTTCAATTATACAAGTTTGATCAACGATTAACCCTAGATACCGAAACAGGCATTTGTCCCCAAGCAGACCTGGACAATTTGCCTAAGGGTAAAAGAAAGCTCAAATATGCCTATCATTGGTTATGAGGTGAACACCCAACCAAACATAGGGGTAGATATAAAAGAACAGAAAAAAGGTTCAGATTCGTTTATAGATACCAACACAGAAAGTTAGTTTAAAGGCCAAAAGTTGTGATAAATTTGGATAAAAAAGAAGACAAAACTTTTGATAATTCTGTTACAACACAAAACAGAATCAGTCGAGGCTCATTTGTGAAAAGGGCCAAAAGACCCTTATTATTTCAGAATTTAAAGATAATCAGGAATTCTAAATAAAATTTAGAAGGAACCAACCGATTACTTTGCAAAAATTCTAGAAACCATTCAGGAATTGTTAATCTAAAAATAAAGATTTAAACAAGGAATAAAACCGCTTGGTGTCTTACCTTTGAGAACTCGGAAATAGTTTTCTTGCTTAAAACAAAAATAAGCAAAGAAAATATTTAGACTAGAAAGGTGATGAAAACAATCTTTCACCTAGGTTAAGAAAAGCCTCTTTAGGTATATAATTATTACATTTATTTAAGCAACTTTTCAGTTGAAAAGAGATTTAAATAAAAGCTAAATTGAAAAAAGAAAAGAAGTTAATGAAATTCACATTGAAAAAGTGAAAGGAAAGTAATTTCATTTAATAAGGAGAATAGAAACTCTGGCCTTCAGCCCAATCTTGTGGTTCTCAAACCTAACGCATAGTGGTCAAAAGGGTGTGTTAAAAAACACCTGTTTTCTATTTCTCTTCATTATAAAAAATTCATACCATAAATGAAATATGGTAAAGGTTAAATTAACCCAAAAAGACAAATAGTCTACCTAGGAAAAAGTAGACTAATAGTAAAATCTATTCATGGAATAATGAACATAAAATAAACCTTCCAATAATTTAGTTGGAAGATGGAAAATAAAATATAACCATAAAGTTTTAAAAAATTGCCGTGGAATGCCTTCTTCATTAGGACCGTATCATTAAGACATCTAAAGAACTATTAGTGAACAGTTTTTAATAAGGACCAGAGACCATAAACAAAAAACACATTGAAAACTATATTTTATTTATCAGAAAATATAAATATAATATATATAGTTTCATATTTTCATTTACAGAAAACATATTGAAAACTATTTTTATACATTTTTATATATATTTGTGATATTAATATATATATTTATATGTATAGTTCATATTTCATTTACAGAAAACTAAAAGAAATATATAACAGAAAATATATATTTCATAGAAAAATATTAAAGAAAACATTACACAAAATACATAAAAAGAACAATGAAACTTTGATTTTATTTCTAGAATGTTAAGAAGCTAGCTGTTGTCTTATCATTCATTAAAATTTAAAATGATAGTGATTTGGCTATAGAAAAGAAGCCATCATACCATTTTATTTTGCAGAAAATAGTTAACAAATGAATAGTTAAAACATTAAAACTTATTCATTAATAAGTAGATTATTAAAACAGAAAATAAATCAGGAGGAACAAATACTCCCTGATTATAAATATAAACATTGAAACATTTAACATTTCAACACTGAACATTCGAAATATAGTCAATCCTGGCTTCATAATCCTAGAAATTACCTTTCTAATAGGATAAAAGCCAAAACTGTATTAAATTATTTGGTATTAACCAAAATAAACAAAAATCTACCTCAAAATTGTAAATAGAATTGATAAACTGAGGTATTGAAGATTTTAAAACTTAAAATTTAGAAAATTTAAGTTAACAGTTTTTAAAATTGGAAAAATTGAGATTTGATGAAGTGAGGCATTGAAGAACTAAAGACCTGGATATTGAAATTCTCCATAATTTCCACCAAACTTTCTTGAAAATAAAGGTGTCTTCTTACAAAAAGTAGGAAACACATAGTCTTGTTGTAAATAGAAACTTATATCAAAGACTACTTTATATATTAGTTCTTTAAAAATAGTTAATTTTTAGAACAAAATAATAAATATTAATTTAAAATATTAATATTAATAAATTTTATCAGAAGAAGAACTTAAAATTTGGAAGTTAAAGTTTGAAAAGTTGAAAAAATTTGAGATTTGAAAAATTGAGGCATTGAAAAATTGAAGACCTAAATAAAGAATTTCTCATTCATTTTCTCCAAACTTTACAGAAAACCAAATTGACTTCCAATATAGATTAAGAAACATATATTTTCGTTTCTAAACAAAATCTAATAAATATTAATAAATTTTATAATATAAGAATTTAATTAAAAGAAAGTAGAAATTAGAACATAAGACATGTAGAAATAAAACATGTAAACCTAAGATAAAAACAAATAGAAAATAGAAACTTTAAAAGTTAAAATAATTTCATAAAATGAAATTATTAATTACAATAGGAATTGAATATTTCCTATTTAGTATTAAGGAATATCAAATGGAATCCTGGTTGGTGTTTAAAGAAGATAATTAAGAAATAAATATGAATATTTCTCTTCAAATCCTTCCTTATGAAATTCCATTGAGCTTATTTAGAATGAAAATAGATTTATAAATGGATTCTAGTTAGTTAAATATTATGACAGAATCCCATAGATTTAAGTAATTTTGTGATAGATGCTAGTGCTCTTTTCATGAAAAAATGGTACAATCTCTATTAACTATCAGACAGGAAGATTAAGAAGAACTTTGACGACTTGCAGAGGGAGTGATCAACCTTCTAGTTTGCAAATTTCATCTGAAAAACTTCTGGAAGATGATTATAACATCTACATTTCATTGTCTGAAAATTTTGAGAGATAAACAGAACGGAGAACCTTCGTACAGACCTCATTAGCAAACCAGAGGTCCGAGGGATGTAACATCAAGAGTTACAAGAAGAGTAGAAACAACACAGAGAATATAATTCTCTGAAGTCTTTAACTTCAAGAAGTAGAAATTCAACAGAGGATTTGAACAACTTTAAATTACAAAAACTCCAGTTGAAAAACATCACCAAAGTTAAAGCTATACTATTTGTCTCCAAAGACAATAAATGGTATATTGTATAAAAGTTTTTTAAATAAATTTTATTTGCTTAATAAATTTGTTTTATTATCTATATATTTTATAACTTTATATTTTTATATATCACATATTTTTACATTTTGTACATTTAAATTTTAATATCACATTTTATAAACATTTTTACATTTTCATATATTACATATTATACCTCTATATATTTTAATACTATATATATTTTTATTATTATGCGATTAAATTACGGAAATTTTATTTTGCCCCCAGGGGTCCGTTATTCTTTTTAAATAAAAAAAATCATAAAAAAAACTGAAAAATTATCTCATATGTCTTATTAAAATCATATTTCATTATATAATTTCGTATGATTATATTTTTTTTTTATCAATTATTTTTCATTTTAGAAAGAAAATCTATAAAAAACGAAAATTAATCATTAATTTTGTTTTATTAAATAATAAAAATAAACACATTCAGAATTTTATCAAGTTAGTCATTAAGCGTTACGACTTAAAAACTCGTTATTTAACCAAGAATTATTTTAAGCCATATAACCCTTTAATATTAATTTTAGAGTTACCATTAATTATATAATCGGAATTATTTTTAATCTTTACATTATTTTAATTTTTAATTTTAATTTTAATATGAGTTTATTCTAGCCAAACCTGTTTAAAAGACATCAGTACCCAGATAATAGTTTAAGTCAGGGATGGCAATTTTGGTGATTTTTTTGATTTTTTTTAAAAAAATCAATGTGATTTTTTTTATTTTTTTTATTTTTTTCTATTTTTTCAGATTCGTAACGTCACGCGATATATAATTTGTAACTTGCAAATTATATTTCACATGACGTTACGAATCCAAAAAATCAAAAAAATCAAAAAAATCACAAATTGATTTTTTTTAAAAAAATCAAAAAAATCACGCCAAATTCCATCCCTGAATCCAGTAAATTGGTACTTTAAGCATAAAAGTATTAATGAACATTAATTAGAATTTAATTTTAAATTAATTTTAGAATTTAATAATTGGAAATTAATTTTAAACATTTTAATAAAATTGACTTTAACTAGATTTTAAGCCAATAATTATTAAAGTTAGTTTTAAATAAATAAAATGGAAATTTACAACTTTTAACTTAATTAATTAAACTAAAAGTTAATTTTAAATTTCAATTAAAAAAAAAATAATCTTATAATTATTAAAGACCCAATAACCCAAACCCCAAATTTTTTTAAAAATCATTTTAACGTATTTTATAAAGGCGACACAATTATACTAAAATATTTTCATATAACGTTAAAACGATTCAATTAATTTATAATAAATAAAATTTAACGGCGACCTTACATAACCAACAAAACAATAATCATTACCAGAAATGTTCCATCAAACATTTCCATTTTTCATCACACAAACCACTTTGACGAAAATCATTATAAAAATAGAAAGTCAAAATGTTAAATAACCCAACACATGCACATTAACAGTATTATAATAATACATCCATTAATACCAATACATTTCTATCATGGCACTCCACACAGGTTCATTAATGACATTGACCAAAGAAACATTATTTTACAATTAACAAAAAACAATGTACACAAGTTTTTTTTAACAAAAATAACAAGAATTGTCAAACTACATACTGTCATAGTTACATTTACCATTACATTTACAAATAGCAAACATTGCTTATTGATATTTTCACCAAATTTTCTTACTAATTTTGTTATGTTTTACAAACGTATCTTTTGTATAATTTTGTCAATCTTATACTATACTGTGAGGTAAAAAAACTTTTTTATTTTACTAACACCTCATGGAAATGAAACTAGAGACTTTTATAAATAATTTAACTTCATATCCCATAAGAATGCTTAACATTCCTCATTATCAATTTTAAAAATCAAATTTATTTATAGAAAAATATTCCTTAAATCCATTAATTTTAATACAATAAAGTCCTATTTAATTTGTTTTTAAATAGAGTTTTATCAGACTTTGCATTAACAATTGTTTCTTAAAAAAGTTTCAAGTTTCAATTTAAATTAAAAGAGACATTTGTTTTCACATTTAAGAATAATTCCCAAAGGGACCAATTTAAACTTAGACTTTGGCTTCACCTACCCTTAAGTTTAAACAATTAAATATTACATCCTGGTCTTTGAATTGAGATGAATTGTATGCAGTAAAAAAGATAAGAAACTTATCCTGGCTTCAATTTCCGGGAGAGAGGACTATCTCGTAAAATTATAGATATTACTCAATTAAGACATTAAACTAATAGTTTTGCTAATTCAGCATAACAATTCATCTAATGTTTAGTCTATCTATGATCATAGTCTCCATGACTTCCTAACTTTACTAACATCTTGCAATAATCTATTTACAAATATAAATTTTAAACTGTCTTCACTGACACAATTTTACATTTAATGACCCATAAAATGGAGATCAAACTTTAGTAAGATCTTCAATAAATCCAATTCCCATATTCGGATTAAAATCCAGATTCCCAAAAATCCTTATTTTGAATAATCCTGAAAAATTAATCCAATTTGGATTCCCGAATCCCTTTGAAAGAAATAGGGGGAGGGAAAGAGTTAGTAGGAAAAGAAGGAAGTAGGAGAACTAGTAGGAGCAGAAGGCTTAAAAGAGCTGGCATCAAAGGAAACAGCATCAGTTGGAGAGGAACACTAAGAAAACTAACAAGCCTTAAGCTTTAGAGAGATTGGGAACGTTTGAAGACGTTTGACTGTGATTGAATGAATTTTGTCAAATCTCCAAGAAACGACATTATTATAATATCAGTCATCACACATATATATATGTTGAAAATATTTAAAAATTATTACTAAATGTTGTACTTATTTGTAGAATTATATATCAATATATATTATTTTATTTTCTTTTTATTTTTATTTTTAAATATAAAATGTAATAACAGAAAAATAGCCGAAATGTAAACTAAGGCTAGTCATTCCATAATGGAATGACCTTTATCAGAAGTTTGATTCCTCCAGCAAAGGTAACTAAAATATTAATAATAATAATAATAATAATAATCATAATAATAAGAATGTTGTTAATAATAATAGTAATAATAATTAATAATAATAATAACTCAATAAAATAATCAATATAATAATAGTATATAATAATAATAATAATAATAATAATAATAAGAAGAATGTTGTTAATAATAATAATAATAATAATAATAACAATCTTTTATTATTTATTGTCTTAGAATTTACTTTATTGTTTGTTTTACTAATTTAAAGAATTATATTTTGTTTTATATTTAATTGGTTTATATAATATTCAATTAATTAATTTAATTAATAATTTAAATAAATAAGTTTCATTTTAATATGCATGACTATTTTTAATATATTCGATATATTTGAAATAATGATATATTATATATACATCTTTAAATATAATGATAATTATATTACTTTAGAAAATATATTATTGGGATAATTAATATCTAATTGATTTATGTTTAAAATTACATTATTGAAATAATTAATTTACCCTTAATTTTATGTTTGAAATTAATATATGTAATTTAGCATTTAAAGCAAATTTAACTTACATAATTTTTATTGAAATAATATAATAATGCTTTATTATATATATATATATAATAATATAATAATATATATATATATATATATTATACTAATAATATATTATATATAACTATATATATCATTATATATATATACCATATATATATATATATCATATATATCTATTTTCATTTTATTATTTTAGTATTTATCAGAGGTGGGCGCGCCAACAATTTTAACTTACTAGACCGCAAACGCAAAAAAGCGGCAACGTGGGAAAAACTTTCGTCCGCAAGCGCAAAAGCGCACCATTTTTCAAAAAAAATTAGTTCGCAAGCGCAAAAGCGCACATGTCCACAAATCAAATATTTTTTAAAAGAACAAATTTAGGCAGCGGCAAAAAAACATATAAAAAACATAAAGCGCCAAAGATATCTAAAATATGAATTACTTTTTAAATTTTTAATTGACATGGAAACAATTCATATCTATAACAAAAATGATGAAGATTTTAATCTTATTCAATTATCTGTGATCCTCTTCCTCTACGCTTCTCCTCTATGCATTTCTGACATAATGTCCATATTCCCCTTTATAAAGATAAATTTTCAAAAATTGCATGGATTGCCATGGCTTTGACCTCTTTGCTCTTAGAATGTCAAAGCCTTGACTAAAAAACCTCTACCCCGGCCGCGAGCTGCGGCTAAATGGGCGGTATTAACTTATATCAACAGATCCACTCAGACTCTCGTATTCACCGAAACAGGGTTCCTAGGTACGAGAAGAGTACTTGCAGTTGAACATTTACTGCATCCCAAGCTATCCCAAGATTTGTCCCACACTTCTCTCCAGAGGTCTCTTGCTGGATATACTGGACCCTTCAGTCCTGGAATATTAAAATGGGTTCTATCAAGAACCTCAAATCTTTTTTTAGTTCTCATCATTGAACATAATAATCCCAAACCGTGTCATTATTGTTAATACTATTATGTAATATATAAATTGTACATATATATATATATATATATATATAATACTATATAATATATATATATATATATATATAATAATATATTTATATATATATAAGTTATATATATATAATATTATATATATATATATTATATTATAGTATATATTATGTTAAAGAAAGACATATTAATGATTGTGTGTGTACTTAACTGCTCTTGGGATTGAACCACCGAATGTTGCGCGTTCCACGAGGACAATATAGAACCCGGTGCTTTACGCCTGAGCTATCCTCAACCCAACACAAAGTTGTGGATTCTCAGACAATTAAAAGCAACCGACGGTTCCCGTCAAGGCGGACAATACCAGGTGTCTAGCCTGTCCTATCTCTCGTTCTATATATAATATGTGGCTGTTAAATATTGCATAATAATCGCAATAGCTAAAGATGCTTTAAAAAAAACGAAAATATTAGTTGAGAAGGTAAAGAATAAACAGCCTCCTCTCTGGGACTTGACCCGCCACATGTTGCGCGTCGAACAATCATGCCCGGTGCGTGCTTATACAAACTGGAGCCATACTCAACCCAAAAAAGTCTGGAGCAAGAACACAATTATAAGCTCTGAGTTCCCGTAAACGCGACATCACAGCGGACCACGTCCCAGCCAGTCCTATCATTCTGTTCTTTAATATTTTAGGGCTAGTTACAATATCCTGCATCCCAAATATCGCAATTACGATAAGATGTTAAAACGAAGATAAAAGAACATATTATGAGAAGGTAAAAGAACTTAACTCCTTCTCTGCGGATTGAACAAGCACCACATGTGCGCCTACACCTCCAAGTAAAACGCTAAAACCGAGCGAACCCAAATCGGATGCCCCGTCGCCCGACCCAGCACGCATTGTACTATACAAACTGAGCATCCTACCAACCCAAAAAAGGGAATTCAAAGAACATTATGGAAGGAGTCGTGTTTGATTTCCTCGTGCAGGTACGTTTCCAGCCTGTTCCGCCTATCTTCCGTCTTATATTTTAGGTGTTAAATATTGCATAATATCGCAATTTAGATATAAGATGTTAAAGAAAGAACATATAATGAGAAGGTAAAGAAGGTAAAAATTTCATACGCAATATCGACGAACAAGACCAAAGTTCTTAATTATGGAAAATTGAATGTTTTTGGACAACGGCTGTATCTCCCAACACCTGAAAAAATTAGTAAAGGAAGAAAGTTAGTTTTCGATTTTTTGCCGTAATATGTTCAGTTGTGAATGAGTATTAATTAAGCTGTTTAGTAAGTAGTCGATTTTTTGATTTCACGGGGGATGGAATTAAAAATTTTGCAGTGAAGACTTACTACAGACGAGATTCTATGAGTCTTCGAAGGTGTGGGTTGAGGTTTTATGTATGGAGGTTCATGTTGTTTATTGTGTATTTGTGATTTAGTGAAGCGCGATGAGATGTGAGAGAGGAGTTTCTATTATCGTTGATTAAGTCCTGGTTTATGTTGATATAGTCTCCAGTCGAAGTCATTGGTTTCTCCTATGTAAAGTCTGTTGCAGTCGTGACAAGGTTATGCTATATGACATTGCAATAGGGTTAGGAGGACTATATTTAGCGTATATTCTGTTTTATGTTCGTGAATGTTCGAGTGGTGGGGTATGGATAGAATATGATTTTTTTGCATGGATGTTGCTCTGTTTGTGATGCGGGTCTAGGATTGTAATATTCTGTTTTTGAGCATTCTGTGATGGATTATTCTTCAAGGTGTAGTGGGGAATTTGTCAGTTTCATCGGACAAGCTGTTGCGTATCTGAAGTCTGTGTTCATTGTGACGGTGTGAGGGCAGACGCACAAAGCCGAAAGGCTTCTTAGGTCAGAGGGATGCGGAGTGTGGCTATTTTTATTGTGTTGGAATGGGTGGGAAACCAGAGAATATAGGAGGAAGTGGCGGCGTAGGTTTTCACCCACTGAATATAGAAAAGTTAGGTATAGAGAATTTTTGCCAGGAAGATCGAGCAGGTGTCAAGATAGGGAAGGGTGGAGTTTTCGGAAGTTCTAAGAGTGCTATTTTATGGATAACGGCAGTGCATATCGTTTTTAGTGCGGAGGGATTATGGTTGTGATCAGTGCTTCAGGGGGAGGGCTTAAAAATTATCCTCGCATTTATATCATATCTTAACCAGGTGGTGTTGTGTAATTGCCGGGTGTTGAAAGAATAAGGTGTGTTCTGTAAGTTCCATATAAATGTTGCTGAATATGGGTGAACCCATAGTCAGACCTTGTTTTTGTAAAAGAAAGAGTCATGGAATTGAAAATAGCTGGTTTAAGAGTGGAAGAGTTATGAGTTCTTTTAAGAGGGGGAAGGGATAAGTAAAAAACAGCACAGATTTCGTACACAAGACAACACCTCGAATCGCATTGCACCCACAATTCTTAGTTTCTGACGATCTTGCCTTCTCTTTACTTCCTTTCCGGTCGATCACCCTTTAACATGATTACAGACACAACCTCACATACACACAAAAAATCACTACTTACTTATCCCTTCCCCCTCTTAAAAAGAACTCATATCGATCACTCTTAAACAGAGCTATTTTCAATTACATGACTCTTTTTACAAAAACAAGGTCTGAGTATAGGTTCCCCCTTTCACCCCATACTCACACATTAGTATGGAACTTTAGCAGAACACAACAAACTCTTCTATTCTTTCACTACCCGTTCTTACTTAACAGACACACCCGGGTTAAGACACCTATATGACAACCATTTTTTCATAGCCCTCCTGAACCTGATCCCAACCATCCCTCCAGCACCTAAATAACAAACACCTTTCCATAAACTACACTCTAGAACTTCCGAAAAACTCCACCCTTCCCTATTACCTCGACAGCCCTCAACCATCTCCTGGCAAAATTTCTCTCTATACCTATCTTTTCTATATTACAGAAAACCTACCCACCACTTCCTCCTATATCTCAACTGGTTTTCCCCCCATTCCAACACAATAAAAATAGCCCCACTCACATCCCTCTAACTAAGAGCTCTTCGGCTTTGCTCACCTCAACACTCACCATGAAACCCAAACTTCATAGTGCAAACTTTCCCAAAAACTACAATACCCCACACACATATATAAATAATCCTAAAATAACAAAGCCAAAAACAATTACAATCCTAACCCCCACCACAAACGACAAACACTATCAAAAAATCACATTCTCTACTAAACGTGAGTGGGGACAATAATCGGAATCGGCCACAACATCGGAATCGAACCAAGAATCCGGTTGTTTTTCAGGAATCGGACTCGATCGAACAAATTGTACCGATTCTTTGGTCTACAATCTGAAAAATAATTTATATTTGATCTTTATGATATTCCAAAGACAATATTTCGAAACTCCTCACCATCAATCTTCAGTTCTTCCTTAATTCTATTTAATTAAAGACAACTGGATATTGAGCGCGCATCTTTACGTAGATGCCTATTATATTCGTTAAGATTTTCAGATAGTCATTGTGAGGCAGTCATTTGGGCCATGTTTCGTTCAGTCCTGTTATGTGTAATATGCTTTGATTAATTATCTACCCCATGAACTGTTAAGTGGCGCAGCTGATTATATTTTACTTGTAAGAGCTTGTACAATAAATTGGAGACTATGTATAAATTTGCTAATCCTTCGAGTTTCTACTTTTCACGCTATCGTCACACAGCATCTAATAGTAAGTGAGTGTCTCCCAAAATGTTATGGAAGAAATTCATATTCCTGCTATAACCAATTCATGGTTATATTAAAAGGAGATAACGCACCTAACATGGCTGCACTAGTTACAAGCAGGATTCCAGGCATTAACCTGCTTTTTACCACTCTTTGCCAACTAGTTCTCAATGATTCCATATTTGAACATAAAGAACGTGAAAAAAATATATCCATATGGCAAGCAAATCGGTACGGTTCATTTTTTAATCACTCCGCCTTCAACCGCTATCAAAGTATAGAAGAATATTCAAACTAGAATTCTAATTTACCACAGCACAATGACTTATTCAGGATATACAACAACCGATGTATTAGCCAGTATCATATGCTTTTAAAAATTTAGGCTCTTCATTCAGTATGCATGACATTTCAAACCTGCAATGCTTAGAGAAACAACGAAAAGTTCTTGAAAAATTCCTAAAAATACTGTAAAAATTTAACACACTGACCAACAAATATACGCCCAAATATGAAAACTGATTTTGCCAGTTTTTTTGAAAAGGTTCAGAAAAATAAAGACCTATTGAGGGACTTGGCGGTTCTAACAGATCAGTATTGAAATTCAGTAAATAAGTAATAGATTGCAGCACTTTACTTACTGATAAGAAATCTTTGCTTGCTAACACCTTACCTTGATCCAAGCTTTAAAACCTACGATTCTTGAGGCCCGTGCTATGCCTCTTGACAATAAAAAACTGGAAGATATTCTTAAGCAATGGATTTCGCGAACGATATAGGTTGTATAAAGAAGGGGAAAACCAGCTTCTCCACCTACTTGTAAACCATCTATTCAGATTCCTTCTCATTTATCAACCAGAATCGGGTCCGAAAAAACTGATTACTGAAAGATAATAGCACAGATTTATTCAGGCATATACACAACCAGAATTTGTAATAGCCAGATATCATATGCTTTTTAAAAATTTAAGGGGGTCTTCTCTCATATTGCATGGATCATTCAAAACCTGCATGCCTAGAAACAACGAAAGTTTTCTCTTGGACAAAAATTCTAAAAATACTTTAATCAAATAATGTAAATTCAGCAATAATCCCAAATATTAAAGTGATTTGCCAGTTTTTTTGAAAAGGTTCAGAAAAAAAAGGACTACCTTATGAGGGACGTTGGGTCCGTACAGTATCGTATGGAAAAATTCAGTAACAAACTATAACTCCCAGATTCAGCATTAACTCATTTTCAGCTGAATAACCTGAACTCTCTGTGCTACTGACCTATCTTGATCCACGCCTTTTAAAACTTACAACCGAAGATATGGGTATCTCGCTGCACATAGAAGTGCGGTGGCTTTCAAGAGCAATGGAACGATGTGCGACAGATCATATGTTGTATAATGGAAGGGGAACAGTCATTTCCACTACTTCTAAACCAACATCTTCAAGATTCTATTCCTCATTATCAACAGAATCACGGAGAGCGAATCCAAAAAACTGATACTGAACAAGATAATAGTTTTAACTCCAGTTTTGAAAGCTGTTTTTTCATAAGATGCTTCAAAAAAAATTTAAGCGATGTTTTGTTAAAATCAAGAAATCAGCCAATACATATAAAAATTATGCGACAATATTAAACAAGTTCAGCGGACACAGTCCCTTAACATTGTGTCATCGAGATAAACGTCCTTTCTAGGGACCTTTGGACTATCCTTGCTAGAAAATTATTTAGCTCTCCCCCCTTTTTCCGTGGACAAGTGATGACACAACTTCAGACTTGGGAGGATCAATTTACTATCCTAAAAAATCGCGCATGATTGCACGGCAGAAACGGGCGGAGACGAGAAATGTTAACTGTTTTCTCACTACAAATTTAAGAGTCATGCACTCTTGACTACAAATACATAAATGATAACTTTTGCCTTAAAATGTACTATTTTAGTGATAACTCTAAAGAAGAAACTTTTCTTGTTTTAAACAAAATTAGACAAAATTGTCCATCTTCATTGTTAGAAATTTTTAAATTATTGTTATTATTTTTCACGTGAGTTACACATAAACGAACACGGATAATTAAACACTAAATTATTTCTTTTAGCAGACCAAGAAATAAGAGAATATTCAAATAACACTAAATTTTTTCTAAGATGTTTTAAATTTTTCCTAAAATTCTGTACAGTAAAAATTTCCACATCCTAGAGTCTTTACATATCTTTAGTAATATCTTATATATTATATATACAATTACAATATATATATATATATATATATATACTATTATAATATATAAGAATTGGAATTGGAACTCGGAATCAGCCAGCACTTCTTTGAACTGAGGTATCGGCTCACTATACGACAACGGCAGCTGGCTCGGAAGGAATTTGAATCCGTTCCTCCCCATCACTAACTCATCTACCCCATACCCACCACCAACACTCCACAAACAAACATACCTAGACAGTATCCATTCCTCACCCCTGCCTCTAACCGCCAATTTTCACTCAAACAATCTCTTCACCCACCCAAACCTGCACCTCACCCTATTCAATGCATATACACCATAAATTGTCACAACTGCGCAACAGACTTTACATAGGAGAAACCAATAGACTCCTCCGGACGAGACGTCCACCTATATCAACATACACACAGGACTCTACGATCAACATACACTCAGAAACTCCCTCTCTTTCACATATTCATCGCGCATTCACTCACAATCACAATCAATACACAATCCCAACCAACTACCCCCTTACAATAAAAACATCCAACCCACACCTCGCAAACTCCACTAGAACTGCTCACTGTATCTCCACTTCAACAAAATTTCACATTCCACTCCGCCGGCGGTGAAATCAAAAGTCGACAACAGTACTAACACTACAGCCGGATTCAATAACTATTCAGCAACTTCATCCACAAAGATATCTAACCACCAAAACAATCCAAAACCTAACTCTTTCTTCCGCTTTTACTAATGATAGCCAGATCACAGATAGGTATCCCGTTCCAAACATTCAATCTTTTATTTACGCAAAGGCGATTTTTGAACACAATAAATCCGTCTCAAAATAAACCTACAAAATGAACGAACTCTATACTTGCAGGTGTATCCATACAGAAGCGTGTACTAACACTCTCCCAAGCATTATCTCATGTCTTTTATTCTGTACTGTAAAGATTTTCCGTGTTTTTGTCATGTAATGGTATATATCTGATGTAGTGTATATGTATATATATTGCTTGATGGATGTATTTCGGTATATATTATGTGCATGTATGTATATATATAAGGGATGTGTGTCTTGTCGTCGTCCGATCCGTGTGAACCTGTGGCATGTGTGTGACCCCAACTGTGTCATTTGTGCCTCGTGTAGTGTGTGTGTGTGTGTTGCAGACATAGGTGATCAGTAGTGTTCGTGTGTGTGTGTGAGTGTGTGTGTGCTATGGCCGTGGTAACGCAAACCCAATCAATATATGTGTGCGGGGTTGCGTCCACGTGTGTGTGTGTGTCACTGTGTCTCTACGACTCCACCCATACGGTGTGGATACATACTGCACCACACCCTGTGTGTGTGTGCTGTGCTGCCCCACGTGTGGGTGTGTGCTGTGCCGCATCACATCTCGCTCGCTGATCTGTGTGTGTGTGTGTGGATACAACTGTGATGTTGTACATGTGTGTCGTGTGTCGTGTATGGTGACCCCCCCCGCGATGCTGTGGACCGTGCCACCGATGTGACGCATGTGTGTGCACCCAGGCTGTGTGTGCGTGTGTGTTGTGTGTGTGTGCTGTGTGTGTGTGCTGTGTGTGTTCGTGTGTGTGCTTATGCGCACCTGTGTGTGTGTGTGTGTCCTGCTGTTGTTGTCATGTGTTTGCTTGTGTGTGTGTATGTGTCGTGGTGTTGTGTGTGTGTGTGTGTGTGGTGTGTTATGTTGTGTGTGTGTGTGTGTGTGCCCTGTGGCTATTGTGTTCGTGGTGTGTGTGTGTGTGACTGTGTGTGTGTGAGTGTGTGTGTGTGTGGTTTTTGTGGTGTGTGGGCTGTGTGTGTAGTATAAGTGTGTGTTGTGTGTGTGTTGTGTGGTGTGTGTGTTGGGTGTGCATGTGTGGTGTGTGTGTGTTGTGTGTGTGGTGTGTGTGTGTGTCGTGTGTGTAGTGCCAGTGTGTGGGCGCATGGACACGTAACTTGTGTGTGTGTGTTGTGTGTGCATGCTGGCCCCCCAGCGTACACAAACTGTAGTGTGTGCTGGACCAGCCCTGTGGTGTGTGGTGTGTGTATCTGTGTGTGTGATGGTGTGTGCTGTGTGTCGTGCTGTGTCCAATGGTGTGCACATACGCTGAAGCTGTTGGGTGTCGTGTGTGTGTTGTGTGTTGTGTGTCGTGCGACTGGTGTGTGTGTGTGTGTGCTTGTGTCGTTTTTTCCTTTATTAATTTTTCTTTTTACTTATGTATGAATTGCATGTCATTGAATAAATGTGTTGTGTTGTGTCGTCTGTGTGTGTTGCACGACTCGCTGTGGTTGTGTGTGCGGTGCTGTGTGATGTGTGCATGTCGTGTGTGTGTGTGTGATGTGTGTGGGTGGTGTGGGTGTCTGTGTGTCTGTGTGTGTGCTATCGTGTGCGTAGGTGTGTTTTGTGCAGGCTTAAAAAGCCCGGTGTGTGTGTGTGTGCTGTGTGTGATGTGTGTTGTGTGTGTGTGTGTGTGCGCACTGTGTGCTGTGTGTTGTGTGTGTGTGTGTGTGTGTGTGTGTGTGTGTAGTCGTTGGTGTGTGTTGTGTGTGTGTGTGTGTGGCGTTGAAATACGGGTGGTGATATCGAAACTGTGTTGTGTGTGTGTGTGTGTGTACGTGTGTGTGGTGTGTGTGTGAGTTGTGAGCCGCCGTGTGTTGTGGTGTGTTCGCCTGTTGTGTGGTGTGTAGCTTACTATACGTTATCGAGGACGTCATAGCATCAATGCCGGACCGCGGACAGACAACGTGATTATGTACGGGACATTTTCACCTGTCCCGCACTAAAGTCAATTTGTCTTTTTTCTTTGAACTATCTTAATGTTTTGTATTATATTCCTTCGAAAAACGGTGATGTCTCTGATGTTACGATCATTAAGGCCGCGTTTTCACACTTTTTCTTTGTGCGGTGAAAAACATTATTTTACACTTGTCCATTTTTGGATTTCTTTGGCTTCTTCCTGGCTCTGGGGACGAGTAGGTAAACGACCATCCTACAGTTATCGATAATATTGTACTTTTCTGTAATAAAATCCGATATATGTAACCATCAGATTCTATTGATTTCCTTTTTTTTCCCCACGCACTATTCCAATACAGCCTAATCGATCTAACTTCGCAATAACGCATGCGAGATTCACTGTTATACACCGGACTCGCCACGCCTACACTGAATCCGATTCCTTTAAGTCGACTTTCCCACATGCCCATTAATGATCGCCTGTAACTCTTCTCTTTGTTTACACTTTTCGCTCTCGGTTTGACCTGCATCCCAGGAAAACAACCACAAACAAACGCGTTGCAGGCATCGCTCCAATAACTCACGTTATACTTCTTATCTACTAATATAATAGATTTTGGATAATGTATTACTTAGGACCACCCACAGACATCCTACATAGCAATCATCTCTTAAACAATATAATAATTTACAATTACAATTGACCATTCTTGCATCTAAAATCAATCCACTCATATGTTAGAAAAGTTTAGATTGCAAAGACCCCCATACCGAAGTGCTATTGTGGATTTTGCACCACCACCCAACGCACCACCCAAAAACACGCCATGAACATCGTCATCGAAGACTTCGTCGCACCTATTCCCTATAAATGCCTATCCACTATAACGTTAAATCTGAAACCAAAGCCAATGCGGGCTTAGTGCCCCAAAACAACCCCGCAACGGTAGATAAGCTCTGCAGGAAGGCGGATTGTCACCCCTTCCTTATTACTGAACAACTCACAGGAATATTACGAACTTGAAACCCTTCTAGGAGCGCTCTCAAAACACATAGACAAACTACACCTTCCTCCCTCTCTTTAGAAAAAAAAAGATCACAGCCTACTCAAATCGTTAGCTAAACAAAACCTAGACCTTCTCTCTTTCTTCTCCTCCGCCTCCCCATCAAGCGTGAAGGCATCTCATTTCAGACCCATCATTAGGCTCAAGGTTATGACTAAAGTTATTGTTAAGCACACACAGAGAAAAATCGTAATTGTAGCTTATAGCCTACAACAAATCTTATCATAAACTTGACGAGTTTTCGGACCCTGAAATGAGCAGCAGGCCCACTAATTTTTTTTTATAAGGAAGCCTTTTGTGGAAATTTAAATTTTGATGAGGCTCTAACTTTTTCCTAAACACTTAAATTATATCTCAAATGTTTATTTTAGCCTCATATTGGATCTATCTAAGGGTATATACTGTATTTATAAAAAAAAATTTCGCATGAAAATGAACGATTTTTTTTAACAATAAAAAGCTTATACTTTTTGCATAAAAGAGGCGCCATGATTTTCTTTTCATGTATTCTTCATCCCATTATTTTTTTTTAGTATATCCAGTGATTTTTATAAAAAATCGGGCGTAAACCCCTCTACACTACTATCTACTGAAAGGTCTTATTATAAATTCAAAATTTGTTTTGGTGTTTGTCTACTCTGTGCTGAACTCCGGGACAACTCGATAAGGCCCATATGTGGCTTTTTACCTGTCTCTCATTCCTAGGAATATCCAAAACGCATGATTTTGATTTTAATAACAATATATAATTTCTTTATAAAATCTGATTAACCTCAAACTATACTTTGTTTCGGTTTAGGGCCATAAAGTCGTCCTATAACAATTTTCAACCTCAACACGTTATCTATAGTACCCAAGACATCAGATAATATAAAAAATGACAAGTTCCGTTGGTGTATAAGAAAAGCTTATAAGGAAGATATTTTATAAAACTATATAGGAGTCTTTAATTGTCTTTTTTCTACATGTCACTTTTTTTGTTTTGTTTTTCTATCTAGCTTAACCTATTTTTGAGTCATATGTCTGTGACTTTTTACAAAAATCTGACTGATAAGCGGTTCTGGCTACTAAACAATCTTCCTCATCATACAAACAACAAAATACTCCAAATAACTGGGAAAACCATTTTGGTATAACACTCACTCAAACTAACCTTAAAAAAAAAATGTCCAAATACTCCCACACGCAGCCTCATCGACAAAGCATCAAGTCATACTCCCAGCCTCTAACAAACCTTCCAAACCTCGAGGACCGATGGAAAAAATATTGATATTTTTTTTCACCTTACTTATCAATACCCCGCTCGCTGACATCAATGTAAAATTTAAAGATATAGCCATTTTTATTTTTATGAAAACTAAAGTAGTTTTTCTGATTATCAACGTTACCAATAATTTCCATCAAATATAACAAATAGTTCATCGTCCCCATGCATTTGTTTCCTATTTTTAGAACTACGATTACACAGTATTGCCGAAACAAATCGATGATCACTTCCAAGATTATATATATACATATAACTAATTATATATTCGACAGTTTTAACCCTATATCATAACCCTACTTATATATATTTATATTATATATTATATAGACTATATATACCCTATATACCTGTATATACTTTATCTCTTGTATAAGCATATTGTGACCATTAATCTATACACTATAACTACTCTATATATATAGTATATACTATACTATAGATGCTGTTACCCTAAAAAAGGGCCCACATTTTTAAGTTAGGCAATAACTACTAAACTATTAAAATAAGTATGAAGTTTTAAAATAATGTTTACTAAAGTTTTATTTCGCTAATGTATGTGCTACCACATAAAACATTTTTGTTTTGTTAAAAATTTGTTAAAAAAATTATTTAGAGAGGAAGGGTTGAAAAAAAAAAAAAGCCACTTTTTTTTGCAAAAAGGGCCCATGTGCATGACAAAAAAGGGCCCCCCCCTTTTAAATCTTGCTAGAGTTAACTATTAGTTTCAATTGGTCTATCTATCTCTGTTATTTAAGGTTTTTTGTGACAAAATATAGGCAGAATTTTTTTTTTTTTTTTCCTTTTGCGACTAATATAAAAAATAATTAACAATAACAAAAAGGTAAAATTTCCTCAAATTTTTTTTCAAAATCATTCCCACTTGGCGTCAACCTCTCTTATAACACTCTGGTTTTGAGTTAATTTCGTTTCAGTTGTTTAATCGACCTTATCATAAAGCTTGAGTAGGCGCTTACTTCAGAATTTTACTTTAGATATGACCACATTTTTTTTTTTTAGCGTAATTTTTATTTCTTAATTTAATAACTTTACTAATTCTTTAATGCTTTTTTATAAACAATAATTAATTTAAAAAATCTAATAAAAACAAAAGTGCTAGTGCAAACTTCTTCAACCCCCAAAAAGCTTATGACATACTGAGATAATTTGTCTTTTTCTAGTCTGCTCTTACCCCATGAAAATAAAAATTGCAAGATCATAACTATATCCTGTGATATTTGATCTGGTTACAGGAGAGGACATAAAATATTATACTGATGTCATAAATATCATAATTTACACATTGTGTACAATTTCATTGTAGTCAAATCATAAACATGTTTTTTTAAAATATTAAATTAAAAATTGCCGTAATTTCGAAGAATGTATTTTTTATTTTTAAAAATCCCCACAGAATATATAGTTATTGACTATGCAGACAGTCGTGAGCTAGAGCCGGGTAGCACCGGCTCGAGTGAAATGGTATTTATAAAGTTTCAGGAAAGCGGAACGGTAGTGTAACCTTTTTGCTTTTATAACTATGCATATATGTGTAAATTTCTTGTGCAATTTGCCACTGAAAATAAGTAAAGAATGTACATTGTAAACATGGTGTAAGATTACAGAAATGAACTTAATCGGGAAATACACATAGAAATACCCCCACAAAAATGCTTATTGGAAAATTCCATTTTTTAAAAAAATAATAATAAAAATATTTTATTATGTAAAGACGTTTTCGTTTTTGTCATTTGTGCTTACAAACGGTAAGAAATGCTTGAGTTTGCGTTCGTTTTGTCAAATTTAGCACAAAATCGTAAGAAATGCTTACCAAACGTAAGGAATTTCCTTAATTCTGTAAGGTTGTTATTTCCATTTCTTCCGAATTTAAGACGTGCTTACCAAAATAAAACAAAATGGTGGCAGGAAGCAGGCAGGAAATTATTTTTAATTTTTTTTTTCTACAATGGATAAGGAAGGTTTGTGAGTAATGACTTTAAAAATAATAAGATTGTGCCAAATATTTGTGTGATATTTATATTTTTATTCCTGTTTAATGTATCTTCGTAAAGAAACCAACACAGCCGTTTTACTACGTGGTAGGAACGTTTTGATTTGGTTTCATTCAAATAAAATCAGCTTTAAATCTAATTTTTTCCAAATCGATGAACCCCACCACAATAGTTGATCAAATTATTTGCTATATAAACCATTTGTGATTATTTTTTTATTTATTCCAAATCGCATAGCTCCTTCATAACACTGATTCCAATTGTTTAGAACAAAGTAAGCCTGCAAGCAGTCGTGGCGTCGATTTTGCACGAAATTCTTGCTAAAACTGTGGACGAATAAATGCCAAAAAAAAAAAAGAAAACGGTCTAAATGGTTTAACGGTATTGTTATAGAGTTTCAAGTATTCTACACGGAGCATAGAATACTCCCTTGATTTTCACTGTGATTTTTAATACTCATACCATTATTTCATTCTACATGAAAATGGCTCCTTATTGTAAAGAAAGTTCTTCAGAAATATTCTGTTTTTGGCTGTTTCAGTCCTGAGATTCAATAATTTGAATATTTGTCTAATAAACTACAGAAAGGCAACAACTATGGTAATATCGTAGTCTGCGTTAAAAACAGTTTTTCTATTCAACAAAATTAAGAAAATGTGATCATTTTGAGTGAGTAATATATATATATATATATATATATATATATATATATATATATATATATATATATATATATATATATATATATATATATATATATATATATATATATATATGTATAGTAAGAGAACTTTATAAATATATTGATAAAAATTGATAACAGATTTTTATATATATATATATATATATATATATATATATATATATATATATATATATATATATAGTCTGGTGGGGTGCTTCGTGATGGTTTCAATAAAGAACTTACTACCATCAAGTATGTAAGTTATATTGTCATTTACTAAATATCAAAAAATATGTTGGTATGCACTCTATAATATATAGTATTATTGATTCATTTAACAAATTATTAAAAAAGATATTAATAAAAAACCTGAAATCATAAATGCCCCCACCGGGGGGGGAAAGATGATGGTTTGGGGGTTCATTATGATGGTTAAATTTGTTAAAAAAAAATATTTTAAATTTAATTTAAAGGTATATATATATAAATATATAGGTATATATATAGGTATATATATATATAGGTATATATATATAAACTCCTTTATCATTTCTTCTGTTGTTACTTGTCTGGTGGGGTGCTTCGTGATGGTTTCAATAAAGAACTTACTACCATCAAGTATGTAAGTTATATTGTCATTTACTAAATATCAAAAAATATGTTGGTATGCACTCTATAATATATAGTATTATTGATTCATTTAACAAATTATTAAAAAAGATATTAATAAAAAACCTGAAATCATAAATGCCCCCACCGGGGGGGGAAAGATGATGGTTTGGGGGTTCATTATGATGGTTAAATTTGTTAAAAAAAAATATTTTAAATTTAATTTAAAGGTATATATATATAAATATATAGGTATATATATAGGTATATATATATATAGGTATATATATATATAAACTCCTTTATCATTTCTTCTGTTGTTACTTGTTTTAATAATCTGGTGCGTGTTTCTGGAGAGAGCATCTGTGATTCTGATGACCTCTCTGTCATTGCAGGTGGTAATGCCTTTGATGTTGAAGGGGTATTAAATGATGTTTCTACAGGTGCTGGTGTTTCACTCCTTTCTTCAATTTCCTCAACATTTCTTTCTACATTAACTGTTTCCAAAATTCCTTCCAAATCTGCATTATTGTCTGAGGTTACTGGTTTCCCTCTTTCTACCCATGCATTGTAGGTTTTTATTTTTTTTTCATTTAATCGGATCACCAGTAACTCCCATTCTGGCTTTATTTATTTTAGTTCCTCTTTTCAATTTAAAATTGTGACGTTTCAGAAATGACTTCCCCCAATCATATCCAGGTTTGTCATTTTTAAATTTTGTGACAATGTTATTTTCAACAATGTAATCATGAACAATATCCTGTAACTCTTCAATAGTTGGACTAAGTCCCATTGATTCCATTTTTTTTAAAGCAACAACCAATTTCTCTTCAGTTTCTTGTTCCAAGAACAAAGTGTTTCCTACTTTTCTTGCAGGGAATAGTTCTTCATTTGCTTTTTTCCTTTGTAGTAGTTTGTGTAGATACCCGTAAGAGATAAAATATTTTGGAGCTGTTTTAGTAATGGAAGCTCCATTTTCGATTTCTTCAAGTGCCTGTTTTACACTATCTGTGGTATATTTTTTTGTCTTTCTTATATAGTTCCTAGGCATTTTATACTTTTTAATATAATACAAATATATATATATATATATATCTGAAATAAAAGATAAATACTTATAAATATATCATAGCAAGAACAAATATTAGAAAAAGATAAATTATATACAAAAGGTATAAGTAAAATAAAATGGGGTAAAATAAAATGGATTTGGGCAATATATGATGGCTTTTTGGGGGTGATATATATAGAACTTGGGGTGAATTATGATGACAAAATCCATCACAAATGACCCCAGCTCCCCATACAAGTATGATATCCCCCAAAATTTTTTGGGGGAAGCATAGATACTAGACATTTTATTGGCTAATAGTTCGACCCCCACCCATCATATTTGACCCAAATTTTGGTTCAGAAAAGTCATATATTTCCCAAAATCTCACTTTTTCCAAAACCTCAAGTTGAACTTTTTGGGGGTCAAAATCCCCGTCTTTACATAAATGAGTGTCATATCAAGCATAGTTTATAGAAATAGATATTATTTACAAATGATATGGTTTAAAGGTTGGGCTATTAGAATATACCTATGACAAAGCTTAATCTAGTTTTCTTCATATTATTATATGACTATCAATTTTCCCCCCCAAAAGTGCCCCATCACCAAGAACCCCATCAGAGTATATATATATATATATATATATATATAATATATATAAAGTATAAATATATATATATATACTATATATATATATATATATATATATATATATATATATAGGTATATATATATATATTTCGCAAGCCTCATACGATATGGGGCGTTAAATCTGTTAACCTCTACATGCGCGCGAGGCCCTTATAAGGTGCGGGGCCCAGGGCGATTGCCCTGGTTGCCCTGCCCTAGAGCCGCCACTGACCTGCAGTAACAGGTTCGACTTTCTTCCAGATGGGGAGGGATCAGAGAGTGCCAATGTTAATGTTGAGTTTTCTAAAGGGAAGACTGCAGCATTGTTAATTGAGACTCATGATATGAATACCTAGATAGGACTTTTCAAAATAAGAATAAAAAGAAACAATTGAGAGTATGTATCCAGGTGCCAGAGTGAGTGATATCGTGGATAGGATAGATAGAGAGATTGATTCTACAAATGTTGATTCAGATGTGATTGTGCATGTGGGTTAAAAATATATAGGCATAGAAGTCAGAAGAATTAATAGCAGATATAGGAATTGATGCAGAAGAATGAAAGCTAGCTGAAGAAGCGATGCATGATTTCTGATTTTACCTCGGTTAGCTGCCATGGTCAGGGAATAGGGGAGTAAGGCTTTAGTGTAAATGAGAGGCGTAGGAAATTATGTTTTCAGAAAATATTAGTTTTTGGATTTGTGGAGAGAAATTTCTGGATAAAAATCTTTTTGCAGCAGATGAGTTCACATTGAGTTGTAAGGCATGTGGGATTCAGTCAGTTTGGAGACTTGTATGCAAAAAAACTAGCGTAAAGTTAGGGGTGGTGGGGTGGTGGCTAAATCTGGGATATGAATAATAGAAATGGTAACTTTAATAGTGGGGAGATAAATAAAGCTAGTGTTGTTACACGGTTCAAATAATGGATGATGACAATAAAAATAACATCATTTCAAATATCAAATTTTTTACACAAATGCTCATAAGCCTTAGAAATAAAAAAGATGAGCTGATAGCTATACCATTAAATGAAAATCTAGACATTATTTGCATAAATGAGGCATGGGTTTGAAGAATTATATTGAGACTCCTTTCAGGAATATGAAATAGAGGGATATTCACTTTATTTATATACCAGCGTAAGGAAAGAAGGTGTGGTGTGCCGCTTTATGTTAAAAGCAATATTCAAATCTGTATTAATGACTGACTTTAAAACTAATCATGATAATTAATCGGTATGTTAGATATCTCTTATATAAATAAATCAGTAAGAATTAGGGCATTTATTAGACCCTCCTGGCCAGAGTCAATAATTAGACGCCGGATATTGTGAAAAGAAATTGAGACACCATTTGCCACAGTTTAAAGAAAAAGTATTCATAATGGGCTGATTCTAGATTTTCCTGCATTCATTGGATTCACTTGCTAATATGCGACCATAGTAGTTCTGCATTCATAAATTGCATACTAGATAACTTTTTGACCCAGATGTCCAAGAACCCACAAGATACGAGACTATTTAGACTATATTAACTAAAAATGAAAGTATGGTGGATGATTAAGAGTCTGAGGAGAATTTTAGACTTAGTGACCATTAATATAAGAGATTTTAATATGAAGGTGATATACTGGGCCCAAATTGCAATTTAATAAGGAAAAGATCATAATTTTCCGAAATGACGATGATTACCAAATTCCGAGACAAATGCTTAGTACAAATATCTGGAAAAAAGAAGTTTAAAAGACCAAAACTGTTTTATCATGTGGCAACATTTTAAGCAAATTTTAATTGAATATTCAGTCAGTATGTTTTTAAGATAAACCCATTAGGGTGCGAGAGAAAACCGTGCTTTGGTGCGAATAAGAGATTTAAGAGAGAAAAATTAATGAAAGCGTAAATGTTTAAATATTTCAGCTATAATAGGAAGCATGATTTAGAAAATTATAGGAAAACAATAGAAATGAACTTAACCAGTCAATAAGAAATGCAAAGAAGAGAAACAAACATTTCTTGAACAAAGGAATAGTAATAAAAAACCTGAAGTTTTTTAGCTTTTATAAATTAAAAAGTAAGAATAGGACAATTGGTCCAATTAAAATTGATGAAAATTTAGTGAGTTCAGATAAGGAGTTGGTCAACATTTTCAATGCTTATTTTGCTTCAATGTTTACTGAGGAAAGATTAGATAATAGTTTGGGAGACTAATAGTTCTGGTATGCATGTAACAAATAGAGCTTACAATATGAGAACAGATGATAGACAGGATGTCAAACGTTTATTAATCATATTGATCCAGTAAAGCCTGCCAGGCCCTGATGGTATATATGTTAGAATTCTAAAGAGGGTAATACCAGCATTGCAAAAGCACTGTATTTGATTTTTTAAGCGATCTATAACATTTGGTGAAGTACCAGACGACTGGAAAACAGCATATTTTGTGCCTATTTATAAGGTAGTAAGGAAGATTGGGAAATTATAGGCCAGTTAGCTTAACATTCTCTGGTGGTAAAGATTCTGGAAAAGTTAATGAAAGGTATATAGAGAAATAATTAGAAGATAACAAGGTATTGTATTACTCCCAGCACGGTTTACAAAGGGTAGGTCATGTCAGACAACCCTTTTAGAATTTATGCGAATACATTATGACTGCATTGACAGAGGAGATCAAGTTGATATTGTATATATTTAAACTTTAGCAAAGCTTTTGATAAGCTTCCCCACATAAGGCTTGATGAAGAAGTTATTGCAATGTGCTATAGGTGGAGTTAGTACATGGTTGGATTAAAGAGTGCGTTGCGAAATAGAAAACAGTGTGTACAACTAAATGCAATAAGATCATCATGGAAATAGTGAAGAGTGTGTCCCACAGGGTTCAGTGCTGGCGCCACTATTGTTCCTATATATAGTCATAAATATTTTAGACCAGGGACTTAAATGCCAAGGTTTCTAAGTTTGCAGATGATACCAAGTGCCACCACAGTTAGGAATACGTAAAGCATGTATATAAGATTCAAAGATGATCTTGATTAAACTTCTTTGGGTGGGCAAGAGAAATGCAAGAAATTTTAATAGCTAAAAAGAGTAAGGTTCTTCACCTAGTTACGAAATAAGAAAGTTTTAACTACGATAAGTATGGGGATTGGCTTGAGCTGTGACCAAGAAAAGATTTAGGATTGTTGATTATAAGCAGTAATTTAAAAGTAGCTAATCATTTTTGAAGCTAGAAATAAAGCTAATAAGATGCCTGGCATAATAAAATCGCAATGTGTTACAAGAAGCAAGGAAAGTTATAATAACTTTATTAAATAGCTATGTTAGGCCACAATAATAGAGTATGCTGCCACACAAGTTTGGCCCCTTATTTAAAGAAAGACTAGATTTGCTAGAGCGAGTGCAACATAGGGCAACAAGGATGATTTCTGGTTTGAGGGTAAGAGTATGAGGAGAGCTGAAGGAGTTAGGAATGTTTTCGGCTCAAGATACTCTCTCAGAAATCCTCCAAACTTAAAACACAGCTCGCAAAGAGTAAATCACGATGCCTGTGACTCCGAATTTTCGATCAAACAAATCTTTTGCCATTAAAAACAAAAGAGTCAAGCAAGGGTGTAAACGCGCTGAAAAAGTCTGTGGACTACCAATTCGCCTACGAAGAGAAAGTATCTCACAGAAGGAACTTTTATACTTATTTCATATTTTATGAATATCTCTTACTTATGTTGAATAAAAACATCTATTTCAAATATGGATTTCTAAATTACCATCCTCTTATTAGGGTGCTTGCCTCTTAAAAAACCAGCCAAACTAGCAAAGGCCCTGTGCCCATAATATATATAATATATAGGGTTGTTGAAAAAAACGCGTTTTTTTTTAATTCGTTTTTTTTTTTTGGTAAAAAAAAAAAACACGTTTTTTTTTAAAAACAAAATGTTTTTGTTTTGCTTTTTAAAACTAACCTATTATTTAATGTATATTAACATGTTGTAAATATACAGTGAGTACCAATGAACTAATTCTAGACCTAAAATATTGGCACCCCTATTAAAACGGATTGTATATATTACAGATTATATTATATATATATATATATATATATATATATATATATACATGCCTCTTCCTCCACACAATAGCGACACACCACCCACTCCATATCACATAATATATTCCACGCCCTCCCACGACCCATCTAAACAAAACACCGCACTACCCCTATAAGACATGTATCATTACCAAAACACAGCACCTCTACCATAACAAGTCACAGAAAAGCGCACGAGAATCGACGAGAGGACAGGCCCATACGCGCAACCCAACAAAAACAAACAACCCGGCCCCTACGACAAAACCACTCACTCAATGCAACCACCACATACGTAACTCGGCGCCCCCATACGACACACTCTTATTATTCAAACAACGTCTGAACAACTACAATAAAACCATATCAACCTAACACTTCAACTAGATATAACCCATATATCAAGCAACTACTCACAGATCACGATACGATACAGCAAGCCACACACGCCCGTGGCCTAAAGCCAAACCAAACCACTACCTAAACAATGCAACTCCGGGACACGCACTGCTGAAACTCTCAACACATCAGATCAAAATCTAGACCGCACCCATGCGTACTCACAAAACAATGTATATATATATATACTATTTACTTAAGCTGTACTATATATATTATATTATACTCAATAATATATATATATACTATATATAATATATATATATATATATATATACGATTATATATATATATATATATATAAAATATATATATATATATATATATATATATATATATACTATATATTATATATATATAATATATACTAGTTATATATATATATATATATATATATATAGATACGGCGAAGAGACCGAGAATGTTATGTGTGTGTGTAAGTAATACTTTCTGTAAACACAAGAGTATCCATAAAGGACCACAGTATACTAAATAAAAACACACAATAGACGTTGGTGTAGTACGAGTGATGGCTCTATCGACAGTGTAAACGAGTGCACCATTATTTTATTTATGTGATTGGTGAAGAAGAGATGTTAGAACCAGCTATGTATTGGATGTTAAATCAGTTGATGCGGGTTTCAGGGCACATGCGGAGATATCCGCAATTCATTATGTGTCTATGTAAAATTAATTTAGTGGGGACTTGGATGGAGAAGGAAGGTGATACGGAAGAAGTGGGTAAAATTAAGAGTTGAAGTGAACAACTATCGTAGTGGACAAAATACATAAAGAGATAAGTTATGTAAGAAACACGACTCGCACAGATACAATCAGTTCGAATTTGAACAAATTGAAATAACCATAATTCAAATAAAATCTGGAAGACAACATGAGAAGGAAGCAATGTTAGCCAGTGCCAAAAGAAGTATTTGGGTGCTGCACTAAAGTAGAAAGGTAGAAATGAATAACTAAGTGAAAGTGGTGGACATGAAAAAGTGAGCAAGGCGGCTTAAAAGTAACAAAAGAAGTGCTGTTGAATGTACTAAAAGCAAAATTGAAATGAAATTTCAAAAGAAAGAACTTCCTTTGGAATTATATAAGAGGAAAAAAGAAATACTACTAAAATATGCATACGTAAGAGAAAAAGAGGTAAATGAACCAGTTTGGTAAGGTAGGTAATGATATGAGGACACGCAGATATAAGAAATAGAAGCCTTCTAGGAAGGTAAGCGCGAAAGGTTAAGAATTAGAATAAGGGGAACCTGCCTAGAATATGAATAGGGATTGTGTTTTTGTAGCTGATGAAATGGATGTGAGGGGTGTGGAAAGGACACTTTGAAAATCTGTATAATATTGGCAGTAAATGATGAGGTGATAATGACGGTGTGTGGCTTGATGCGTAACAGAAGAATATGGTATTTTGGGGATAGGTTGATCAAAAAAAAAAAAAAAAAACTACCCCATAAGAGGAGGGAATGGGTAGAGTGAAAAAGTTGAAAAATGGTTAAATCTGCAGGTATAGATGAAATTACTGGTTGAAATGATCAAGAATGGAGGCAAGATGGTGATTGATTAATCTTGAAGTTGTAGTAATAAAGCGTTTATGGAGATATAGTTTCGAGGGATTGGAGGAGAGCAATAATAGTACCTTTATATAAGGGTAAGGGAGAATTAAGGGAACTGTAGAAATCTTAAAGGTATTTAGGTTACTTAAGTATTGTAGCGAAGATATATGCTGTTGTTTTGGTCGAAAGAGGCCGAGTGACTGAAGACCTGATTGGTGAAGAACAAA